>CAHIKZ030000692.1:267500-305000 GCA_903632075.3 Acanthosepion pharaonis
CTACTACCATTCTCGTCGTATATCAATTTATTTGCTTTAAAGGTTTAATGATTAAAAGAAATGCACAGGTTGTTGAAAAATACAAAATAAATTTTAATATATGCAATATAGGAGGATAAGTTGAGAAATTGAAGTGTCAAAATTTCACAGGTAAATATATAGTATCTATGTATGTATGTATGTATAGATATGTAGTCGCCAGCGCTTGACGACGCAAGAAAGGAAGGTAGTTAGGTTTGTTTTCAATGTAGTAAAGTACGATTTAGCCGTCTAATGTCCCCAGCTAGTCGTGAAAATGCTGTATTTCGTCTCTAGGTGTAGATTCACTTTGAAAAGACTGGCCGCTTCTTATTGGCCCGGGGCCCTACATCCTGGCTGTGAAGACTTTCTGATTGATTTAGTCGAATTATCTATTTTTAGAAATGGGGAATTTTTTTTCTTACATCATGGTTGTGAAAACGATCTTATTGGTTGGCCGAATTATGGCTTTGTTTGCCGGGAGATTTGTATTATCCGTCCATTTTAGGGGTGGTAAAATTTTAGTCTTCCTGATATCCATTTATTATTTATTTATTTCTCTATTATGAACTTGATAAGCCTATTTTCATCAAAAACCTGTTTTAAGGAAAAAGATTTTATAAACTTCAACCAACAATAACGCTAAATGTACGGTCAATGAATGCATGAAAACGGCAGATCTCACTATCACCACTGAAAAAGAATAGATAAGAGGCCAAAGTAAAGGAGGAAGAGAGAAGGGAGACGTGAAGAAGGAAAGATAGAGAGTGAATAAGAAAGCAAAGGAAAGGAAAAGATGGTGAAAGGAAAGCAGGAGAGAGAACGAAAGGAAAGAAAAAGGACCAAGACTACAGTCTAAACTATTATTACTCGTTTGATTTTTAAAGTAGCATGACGCATAATTTACATATACAGGAAAATAAATACTACTCTAATAATGTATAGATAACGCAACAATTTGCATAACTCAAGCGATAGTCAGTTTGTTTACTTGGTATGAATACGTCTTTATCTTCAAGTAATACACTGTATTTTAATGTATTTGTTTTAAGAATGCAGTTGATATAATTTCACAACGTGGAAATTGGTAGTGATTTGGAAGGTGCCGCAAAAGAAAGGCGATACCTAAGGTTTAAAATCATTTTTTTAAAATAAAAAATCTTTCTTGAATCTTTTATTTTAGTTTTAATTTTAAGCTAATAGATTAAATTTAAGATTTCCAATAAGCAAAATACTTTTTTCTGTATTTCAAAACTAATCTAAATTGACGGGAAGGAGATTTTGGTTTGAAATCGTTCAAATCGCCGATTTTATCACCATTTTAGCCATCTGTCATCACAATGTAATTCTCTTTAATAAAAAGAAAATATTTCAAAAATAAAATATAATTCTCTTAAACTTTATTTGAGGAATATTAGCTGATTTAAAGTTTAATCAATCTGATTTGAAACAAATATTTTTTACTTTGAGTTTAAAACATCGCAGAAATTCATATTTTTTTAACTCAGTAGGCGTTCATTTAAAGTGTTGACAGCTTGACAGACGGAAGTTTATCTGATATTTTCTACAGTGTAAATTTATATAATTTTTAAATACCTTGTATTCTTGAAAACCTCGGAAAATATTCTACGTAATAGTCTTTAAACTTACTATAGTTATCGCTCTTATTTTCTGATAATGTCATATAGGGACGTCCGTGTTTTAAAAAGTCGGTACGTTTACACGCTCCCATACACAAACGCAAAAATCAAAATACTTTATAAAATTTTGTCGTTGCTGAATTGTAGTAAACTTTTCTATTTATGATTAGTAAATATAGATTGTATTTCATAACAATGTCACCAAACCAGTACAGATTAATACTGAAATGTAAACGATTTAAAACTTTATAAATTATTCTAATTAGAATTAAAAAAAAAAAAAAAAAAAAAGAAGATTAAAACAATTCTTGGAAAAATTCATTATTCATTTTTTTCTTAAAACAAGTGTCTATAATATATTTTATTCATGAAAGCAATTAAAAGCGTTTCTAATTAAATAATGTTTTAATCTCATTGCATTTTCAATTTCACGATTCAGAGCAGATTTTTGGTTACTGAAATCTTTTGTTTTACAAAAAAAAAAAAAAAAACTTTAATAATTTATGTTCTCCAAGGCGTTCTGCTTTTAATTAATATAAATATTAAACGGTACAAAAATTAATTTCTCGAAATTTCATAAAATTAAATAAGTGTGTGGGGGGGCATGAAAAATGTTTTTAACAAGATTTTCTAAAAGAGAAACATTTCTGAAATAATTTCATTCAATTCTAAATAAGTCCTGAAAGTGTTTTTAAAATCAAACAATTTTTTGATTTTTGCAAGAATTTCCAAATCAATGTGTTTATCACCAAAAAAAAGACTCTAAAATTCCTATACTAATCTTTACTTTCCCCAGTGACGCAAGAAAAAACAAGAATTGTTACCAAATTTTCGAACGTTCTAAAAAGGATAAAAATATAATTGAATAACAAAAAAAAAAAAATCTTTTGATCTTTTCTCTTAATAATAACAAAGATTTTGAGGATAAAACTTTGTCTCTAAAAGTCTGGAGCATTTTTTCATCATGGTCTGCTCATTTTTTAGCGAACATATGGAGATACCGAAATAAAAGAGTCAGCCGTGGATTGAACATGTGAGCAACGGCGAGGTTTTAGAGAAAATGGAAACAAAAGGAAACTTATATTTAACATCAGGAAGAGACAATTGAAATTTATGGGGTTCATAATGAGAAAGATGGGCCTGGAGAATCTGATACTCACAAGATAGATTGAAGGCAAGAGGAAATCAGTGCATGGCATACTTGATGAACATGGATGGCGGAACGAGGTTTAGGAGAAATAGCGAAAAGACAAAATTTACTAAGAGCTACAAAGTACAGGAAGTTGTAGAGAGCCATGATCGTCTATATCCTGAGACGACACAGCACATAAAGGAGATGCAAAGAAAAACCTACATGCTAATCTACAGGGCGAACACACAGACATAAGGAGAAACATTAAATTCCACAGGCCAAACACACAGACACAAAGAAAGATTTGCATGTAAACTCCACTGGGCGAACACACAGACACAAAGACAAATTTGCATGCAAGTCCGTGAGGGCAAACACACAGACACAAGGAGAAACCTACATGCAAATTCCACCGGACGAACACACAGACACAAAAACACCTGCATACAAGTCCGCGGGGCAAACACACAGACACAAAGTGAAACTTATGTGCAAATTCCGCGAGACGAACACACAGACACAAAGAAAAACCTGCACGCGAATCTGTAGAGCGAACACACAGACACAAGGAGAAAACTATGTGCAAATTCTGCGAGACGAACACACAGACACAGCGAAAAAAACCTTCATACTAGTCCGTGGGACGAACACACAAACACAAAGAGAAACGTGCAAATTCCGCGGGACGAACACACAGACACAGCAAAAAACCTGCATAAAAGTCCGTGGGACGAACACACAGACACAAACGGATGGGGTAATGAGGAAATTAAAATGTCAAAAACGAATGGAAAACCTGGTCTCCGGGAGACATTTTGAACAAGTTCTGTGGCAAGCTTAATTAGGACTTTTGATAAAAGTTCTTCGATTTGAACTGTGCATTTATTGAACCATATCATATTCAATAATAATTTCTATTATCGACAACTAGAAGCATGGCTCGGCGTTGCCCGTGCTTGATTCAAAAATCGTACGACTCATACAGCACTGCACGCACTACCCTGTTTCTTCCCGCGCATAGCGTGACCTTAAATTAATCTGCATTTAGGAAATACCCAACCGGAAAAACATTTTTAAGGGTTGACCGATTGTCCATTTGCACTCTGTTTGGGGGGCGCTCAGAGTTGAAACTTCACATGGTGAATCCCAATGGCCTCCTCATAAATCCGATCGTTTTTCGTTAAAAACCGACATGCGGTTCAGGTGCAATCTGGACATATCGGCTTTTAGGTTTTATCGATTTTCCGCGCTGTTTAGGGGTCCGTGATCATGAAACTTCTGGACAACACTTTTAATGGTAGACTCTAAGAGGGTGTCAAATTTGGTTGAAATGCAATCATTCCTTCTGTATGCAGATTTTTTCGATTATCGATTTTTTCGGAACCTGAGTCCGAACTGAAAAATCGGGCTCCGTCATGTCCTTACGGTAGCCATTTGCAAACTTGTGGTGAAAACCGCATCGAAATCGGGTGAGAAATGCGGCCTGGGCGAGGTAACAACTCCCACGACAGACAGACAACATGAGAAATATAGATAGTAGATAGATTGGACCATGTTTCATATAACTCTGGGTTGGAGTGGAGAATAATTTCAAAAATGTACACTGGACTATGAATATATTTATGTCAGTTGTATTGCTGCTGACGACACACCGAATTGGATTTTGTGAAAACTTACATGTTTCCTGATGACCATTCCTCATTCTACAAATGTAAACATTTTATTCAAGTCATGATTTTCCAGTGTCAGAAAAATATCAGAGGAAAAATAGTGAAGTTTGTTTTCTGGCGAGAAAATTCGCAGCCAGATAATTACTTTATACAATTAGAGTAGATTTGACTTATCTATCATGACGGTTACAAAGTAAGGGTTCAGTTTAGCATTATGCTTTCGATTTAAAATCAAACCTACAGTAAAAATGAATAAATAAAAATAAAAATAACAACAGCAACAAAAGGAAATGAGATACTAAAATTGTGGTCTGAGATTCTATTCGAGATCATAGAAATATACATAGCTATATTTGCTGATGCCATTGACATTATATATATATATATATATATATATATATATATATATATATAAACAGGAAAAAACTTTTGTCGTTTTTGAATATTTAAATACTCTAAAGTGTTTTAACTGAATTAGCCTTTCTTGGTAACGAGATCTGTTGAGCTAAAAACGGATATGGTCCCGCCACTAATGTGGAGGTTCACAATGAGAAACGAAATTGTGGCGGACTTCACTACATTAATTTAATTTAGATAAGAAAGCTAAAGACATCATTACGCATGAAATTTGTATTTAACAAGATGTACAAACAATAATATGAAAGAAAGGCATGCATTGAGTAAAACTAGAGTTGTCTCTCTTTAACTATTATTTGTGTTCCAAAGTTCACTGAAAGAAAATTTCTGATAGTGTCTGCTAATAAATGTTTTCAACAGTTTTGCTGTGTAAGGAAAAGATTATGTGAGTATAGGGAATATTCAGCATGTGATTGGTGGTGTGAGTGAGAAGATTGGCGCATGGTTTCAACTGTCGTGGATTCGTTTGGCAGCTGAATTCTCACTAATTAGTTAAGAAAAATTCTTACTTAAATAAGTGACTATAAGCTCTAGATCGCTGCGCGGGAAGAATTATTCTTCACGTGCAGACAATCTGATTGGTTGGAATTGACCAATCAGCGAGTGAGCTTTAGGGAGACTCACGAAAGCTTCTGGGTTCCGATTCTCCTAAAAGTGCACGAAATCGACTACATGAAAATATACCGATTATAAAATTGTGGCATAGCTGCGATTTATAAATTGTCCATTACACAGCAGTGTTGATTTAATATTCAATGAATGCTTGCTGTTGTATAATTTAAATTTAAGTATGTATGTGTGTGATGATGATCATCACAAACTCACTACAGAAGTAACGATAATAAATGTGTATTTTGGTGAGGAACTGTTTTTTAGGTACTATGCACATTTTCGCCACGAGACAAAAATTCAGGCGGTATTTAAGCGAAAGTGACCCATGAAATAAAAGTCGTTGTTTGTACGGAAAGTAAGGACCTACATACATCAAATTGTTTTTAAATTAAGTGGCGAAAGAAGAACTATCGCTGGACTTTTAAAAGATAAGCTTAAATATTGAATGCTGAGATCAATTTTGAGTTCTTCTGTAGTTTATTTTTTGCATATCGCATCTACTCCTCCCTACCTATTGTCATTAGTCCTTATCAACAGCCCTCCAGATGAGCTAGCTTAAATGATGCTCTATCGAGCTAGTATCAAACAAAGCTAAGTATCAAATAAAACCACAATTTATCTTCAAAGAAGATATTTAAATTACTTAAAATGCGTTTTTCAGCTTTTTTAATAAGAAAGCCGTGCAGGCAACTAGTGTTTGTTTGTTCCCCTTGCTACCATAATTCGTTCTTTGTTTTGTGCACTGTTTGAAATTGTGATCCGATGTGGAATGTGGTGATGCCCGTGATGGTGTCACCAATACTGTTTTTTTTTTTTTTTTTTTTCATTACAGGTGATATTGTTAAAAATGAATAAAAATTAATCCATTGAAGTTGTAGAGTTGGTCTTACTGTTGTCCATTTAACGCGTCAGCACAACACATTTTTAGGTCCTCAGATTAGACGGTCGGTTGTCATACTTACGCACTTCGGAGAGAAAGTCTAAGCAAAAATATTGTTCTCACCTGTCAAAAAAAAAAAAAAAAAAATCAAAGAAACAAATAGAAATAAAAGTTGCTAAATTTTCAAGCAGAAAAAGAAAGACGAGTTCGACACTAAATTATCTCCCTTGTACATCTGTAACTAAAAAACAAACACAAAAATTCAACACCTACAAAAAAAAAAAAAAAAGAGCAAAAACTAACCGAAATATATTTAATTTCCAATTTTACTTACTTCATGAAAGAAGACAAATTAAGAAGTAAAAATAAAATTTTATGTTTGGTTTTCGGTATGAAGTGTGGTTCAACAGTTTTCCATATTTATAATAGGAGAGGTTTGTTTTTCATCGTTTTTATAAAATCAATATTGCACTCAGTACGAAAGTAGGAATTTGATATGATAAAAGCTGACATCAAAAATTAGATTGATACCTTTGAGCAATTTTCGACATTTAGGTTTAAAAATAATCTAAAAAATGTAGAGACATTCCTAATTTCGACAAGTTTTTGCTTATAAACTGACTTCAAAATTCTAATATTTCAAGAATAAATCCAAATAAAATTGATATTTTTGTATCAGTTACATTGAATTGAAAATCTATTCAAGTCAGAATTCTAATTATAAGTCACTACAAGTAAAATATGCATTTTTTTTACTATATTTGATAAGTGAAAATTAAAAATTGTACAAGATTACAAAAAGGCGAATAAATGAATCTTACACCATTTGTTAGGCAATAATTAATAAAAACAAAAAAACTAATAAGACACCATAATATTGCTGAGCACAGATTAAAAAAAAAAAGTTTTAAATTTGCATTGTTTAATGAAAATCACATTAAAACTACTATACTGAATAAAATATATCATTTCTAAATTGTTCAGTAGAATTTCCCTTTGAAGCAAATGAAGATATTATTTGATAGCACAATGATTTAGTAATAATTTGCTTGTGCCTTGCTTTTTGTCCATATACAATTTGTGAAGCTTCAGTAATTAACTTTTCTTTCCATAACTAGCGAATGTGCAGATGAACTTGGCAACTCCAATTTTGTTCCATTCATCAGAAACTCTTGCAGTTCATTATTTGAAAAACCTTCTGCAAGCGCAGATTCACAAACCTTCATTTTATAAGAACTTAATTAAATTTAACCAGATTGTCACTTCAGAGTTGAACGTAATTTTTTTTTAAAATCTTTTCTCTGGTCGCTCGCTACTTCTGAAACAAAAAGATATTTTTGTGTTGTAAATTTTTAATGCAACATTCAGTATTTCAGTCAACTGTTGCTTTATTCTCTTGATCATATTGAAGATATACAGTTGTTAGTTATGGAATTTATTATTCCGTTTAATTTTAAAACAACTAACTGCATATATTTCAGTAAGAAATTTTATAAAGGTATATAATTTATCATAGTATTTTGGTGAATAGGTACCTCTTGGAACCTAAACACATTAAACTGATGGTGCTTGACTTAGAGACCCAATTTTCCAAGCACCAAAACTAGGGTTCACTTTCCGCCCGATAAATTCTTGCTGTACATTGTAAGAGCAGTCATTGGTTACTACTTAAATCACTTATTACCCCTACAGTAAGATAGAAGTTATCTAGAGAGCTATTGATAGTATTAAATTCTATCTGGGACAAATGCTGGTAAACATTTCCACAAAGTTTCTCTAGAGGACCAGTAAAACTAGTAACGTTTCTTGTTTCATCAGTGTACGTAAAAAGAGCTATAAATGGAAGTTTATTTTGACGAAGTGTATAACCAATGCTGTGCAACTTTCTGTTAATTTTTTTCCCTCCAGAGCTGTAACAAGACCTTACCTTGCAACTAGTGTTTGCACTGATATTGTTCACAAGAACTGACTTAATGGAAATTATGCTGTTGAATTATTCTAAAACAGCAGCAACATCCTCTGCTAGAACAGTACCATTTGCACCAATGTTTGGGACAACTCTGGTTCTTTGATATTTTTAATTTTTTTCACTGTTTTCCTTTGTAATCGCTTTGTATTGCAAAGTGTCTTTATCAACTCTGCAGTGAATATCAATGCAGATGATATTGAAGAGGATCGAACGACCTCAATTCAAACCCTTACTATTTTTACTTTTAACAAATGTACCAAGGAACAATAAGCAAAAAGAAAAATAAGAAATTTACAAATCAATGCAATAACAAAAATAGATTTTTCTTTTATCAGTGACAAAAGTGATACAAATTGTGTTGATGTTTTGTATTGAAATTATTGTTGCATTTAAATTTATGTACAACAGTTTTGTAGTAGTTGAAATTTAGTTCACTGTCCTTTCCTAGTTTATTTGAAATAGTAATTAAAGAATTTTTTTGAAATAATGTGTATTAAATAAATTGTTGGATGATGATTTGTGCAAACCGAGAGACTATTAAACTGCCTATGTTTAAATTAAGCAGTTTCTTGAGAGCTGAATTTTAAGTATAAACGAGTTTCCAATTCACAGTTCATTCAGAAGTTGTCTCCCTTTGTTGAACTCACCGGCGAGAATGAATTATGATCGCACTGCAAGTTAGTGAGTGAGTGTTTTCCTCAGCAGGCTGACTTTCTCACTAGCGAAGTTGAATAATTAGATGTTAATTAACTGTCAGAAATGAAAGAATGCTGTGTTTGCGAGTGAGTGGATGTTTTGGAAGTATTAGATTATGTTAATGGGTAACCTTTAGCCTCAGAATAGAGTGACATAAAGTCAGTTGGCAAGTTGGGTTGCTGGTCACATTCTCACTGGCGAATATGCTAGTGTATCATATTTATTTATGTGTTAAACACGTGATAGGTTCGAGAACAGGTTTTCACTTTTTGACGCATTTTTGAATTGAAGATGTTGTGCGTAGGTTGAAACGTGATTTTGACATTATTTAACCAATCAGGATATGTCACTTGCTGAAAATTGATTTGGAGCCTATATGTGTTTAGCTTCCACACGATTTTAGAACTTTGCACTTGAAGATATACAAAATACAATTTTAATATTTTTTTTAATATTTGTTCTCCAATCGGGATGGTATTTAATAACAGCATTAAGAAAATTTAAGTGTGATCCACTGAAATGCAAAAAAATGGGTTCTACAATAACTCCCCCGCAGATTGGAAAAGATTGTAAATGTTTTGCAATATGTAATCAGCAGTTGAAATGGGTAATGTTTGTAGTGATTCATTCTGATCGGAACTTAGAAGGTATTGAATGAGGTAAATGCGGGTGGTCGACGTTGGTGTGTTTTCTGACGGCCGATAGAGGTGAGAAATGTGTACTAGGGGAATATCCCGACGGTCGAAAATGCTGCTGGTCGCTGGAGGTGAAAATGCAGACGGCGTAAATCGGGATTGTCCAGCGTTAAATTATTAAATCTTGCCTTACTTCCAATACTCCACATTAATTTTAGTTTCCAGACGTGTTTTCTTGAAGATATACTGCTCGTGGATAGATTTTGGCGCACCAAATCCAATAGCAGCAGCAAAATGAGAAAATTAAGAAATTTGCGTGTTAAGAGGGAACGAATAATGTGCTTGCACACTGAAAAATAACAAAACCTAAATTCTATAGTGATTTTCTAAACCCGGATTAGATGTGGCAGAAGGCCGAAAGTATGGGGCACCCAGAGAGGATCGAACTCACTACTCAGTCGTAACTGATCTAGCAAGACAAGCTTTCTAACCATTACACCACGTCGAGGTGCCCAAACCTAAATGACAAGGAAAGAAATCGATTTTCATCGCTGGCCAAAATCTAAGAATATATTGTATTTAATCTCTATTTTGCCCTTATAATGTGAATATTTTTTATATTATTCATACTTCGGATTTATTTTCCTTTGATTTATTGTTCTCATTTTCTCAAACAAAACAAAACAAAAAAAAACGTAATAATTTTGAAAAAAAAATTTTTGTCATTATGTATCCTGTCAAACCGCAACTTTCATATAGGGTGCAATACCACGGTTCCAAAATCGACCTGCCCTAATGTATAATTACCGGGGGTAACCAAACTTGCTTAATGGAAGAGCCACATAAAATAAGATGGTTGAGGGCCGCAAAACATGAACAAAATTCTATAATAAAATTCTTATATAAATATTGAGAAATGCATGTATACAATAATATTTTAAACTGTAAATTTATATTGGTTTCATTAATTACACAGTAGGACACATATACTTTTTTTTTCAAAATCTTGACTGATGATTGTTTTAGATTTATTGAGCAAATTTACGGTAATGAACTACGGAAACTTCTAAGAAAAATGTACGTATTTGAATATTAGTAACATAAAAATAACCCTCAAATGGAAAAATAAATAATATATTTTTAATATTTATTTTAGCAAAATATGGAAGAAATATATATATATATATATATATATATATATATATATATGTGTGTGTGTGTGTGTGTATATATATATATATATATATATATATATATATATATATATATATATATATATATATAAAATAAGCCTATAAAATTAGAGATATAATCAGAAACGACCTTAAAAAATAACATCTTATCATAATATTTTTACCACGAACAATCAATGCTACAAATATCGAACCATTAAAACCGCTATTTACTGCTAGAAGAGGTCTTGTGGGTCTTCATTTTAGCTGTGTGTTATTGAAAATCTGGCTGATATGTTGTCAAGGCTGCACAAATTAAGTGCATCAAGTTTTGCTATGTAAGGATTACACGATGCTTCTACTTCACAAACTTCATTACAGAGTACAGTGATTCACATCAATTTTTTCCTAATTTACCTTTCATATTAACTTTGATAAAAAAAGGATCTCAGCCAACATATTTTCCACGAGCCGCATATTAAGAGTTAAATGACGCATTTGGCCGGCCAGCCGGGGTTTGCTCCACTCCGAAAGATACTTATATAAAAAAAGAAAAGTTTTTGGGTAATTAAGTAGAGATCTGTTATATAAGCTTTTAAACTTGATAGTGTTAATAAAATTGGTAAAAATTAGTTGAATTTAATTATTGTTTTTCTATTTTTTTTAATGCGATGCCCTTTCATAACGTAATTGATCACGGCTCTCCACTTAACCTTTCCTTTATTATCCGTGAATTGCTATGAGTTTTTTGGAAAGTGCCTTCTTCAGATTTGAATTCAACAAAGATCAGAGAAAGCAATCTACCCTACAATTTAACCCGAAGATTGTGGTGATGAGGCGGGTAGGGAGAAAATAAGGATCTTTTAAGAATTTTAGGACTCGGTCGGAATTTGAACTTGTCCCGCCGATTTAGATTTCCGTACCGATAACCGCACACAGATCAATGGTTGAAAATGGCTTCAAGCGAGTAAAGCGTGTAGTTCTTAGCGAGGACAATCCTTCTATGAACCTCAGGGAGGGATGTTACAAAATCTATTGGATTAACTGCCTCCTAATTTTCGAAACCGCTACTAGGGGACGTTCTCCGGACTATAAATACTCTGCAATATTTTTCTCACTCATATATTTATAAAGTATTACACGATGCTTCTACTTCACAAACTTCAGTACAGAGTACTTTATCCCAACCTCCCCAGTTTTGTCCCCCATTTTTCATATCGACATGGTCAGCCTTTGTTTTTCCCCATTCCGTCATTTATTTTTATCCTCTCCATTCCATTAGTGAGTGTGCTTCTTGATTCTGCCTATCGACAAAATGCAGAGGCTACTCTTATTATTTTGAGGGGTGGATGGTTCCTACTAACATTGTTTTGTTTTTGTTTTATCTTTGGTTTATATTTTGAGTTTCTTTTCTGGGTTCCTCTCCCGTCCCCATCATTAAATGTTTCATGAATTTTTTATATATTTATGAACATTACAAATTTTTATATCATGGGGTGATTTGTAGGTCCCTAGTGGATAAGTGGTATCGTGGTACATGTCGGATTGGGAGGTGATGGACAAGTTCTTGTGGTGATTGAGTATATTATATTGAATGAATGAGCCGCTTGTCCGCTTGTTCAGCAACATGTAAATCTTTCGCGGAGAACGTGCTTTCCCTTTGGAAACGTATGAACAACACACACACACACATTTACTCACTACACATACTTCGGACCAAAATGGCTTTCACATTCTTTTGTTAGACACATCATTGTGTTTGTATACATTTATTCTTAGTATATTATCATTTGTTTGCACATATTGATTCTTGTCGTTTCTTTTCATTTTTTTACGCGAACTCGCATCTCGAGTCCACCATTTTAGCCGTGGGCTATTTTAGGAGACACGTATTATTTCTCAACTCACCGATGTTACTAACTCCCGCAACAAGTTGGGAAACGCATAACCGCTCCGCCAAAAAATCACAAAAAATACACCAGATAACAGAAATCACATCACTTGAAGACAAGAAGTCATTTCAGTGAAGAAATATATATTCAGGAGGCGGGGGAAAACTGTTCAGCAGAATTTTTGTTCAAACAGCACCCCCACCTATGTCCTTATCACTATTGTCAAACAAGACTGAGGAGGATTTTTTTTTTTTTTTTTTTTTGGTTTGAAACTGTTTTCTCCAGGTTTCTTATGATTTTGTCATAATTTCATTCGTATTTTTGGTGTGAAATTTACTGGTGTAAGAATCTGCCTTGTCAAATTTATGACCTAAGACTGGACCGTCCTTTTGAAGTACAGGAGTTAATCCGTCAGTTCTCATCAACGACACATCCGTGTCTCCAGTCTGATCTTCTCATGAATCTGTCTCGGCCCTCTTCACCTAAATCGCTGATAGCAGCCCTTCTTATAGAAAATGACCGTGGGCTCCAACCAGAATTTAACATTGACCAGCAAACTTGTTTCGCATTCGCCAACATTTATATACAAATATATATATATATATATATATCAACTCATATATATATATATATTTATATATATAAACTCATATATATATATACACACATGTATATATATATATAAACTCACATATTGAAAAGGAGAATATTTCAAATCGTAGTTAAATAAAGAGTATTTGGAAAAAAAACCAAAAAAAAAACCGAAAATCTTTAAATTTAAAAAATGACGTTGAAATTTTTTTTACCGTTAACAATTTAAAAAAAAAAAAATTCAGACGACATCCATTCAACTGATGTCAGGTTTCATTGTAAAATACATCCCTACCCCTTACCAAATTGTAGCTAATAACTGATACAATGATACTGACATAAGGAAAATCTAAACATCCCTTGTTCAATTTAAGTAGAATATTCTGTAACCATGGAAACGTGATTTTAGCTGTGTCTTTAAAACCCGGTAATTTTTAAAAGTTACTCCAAAATTCGCTTGAAGATGAAATGGAACTAATGCTTTTAATTTAATTGCAAAATTAAATTCAGGGTTTTTAGCTTCTATTTTGAAACATGGTTGGAACTGTGTAGGAAAAAAACATATTTTAAATCAATTAATTTATAATATATATATATAAACTCACACATATATATATATATATATATATATATATATATATATATATATATATATATATATATATATATATACATAAACTCAAATATACACATAAATATATAAACTCACATATATACATAAACTCTTGTTTTTGGGGTCAAACTAATTTTTAATCTT
The DNA here is from genome assembly GCA_903632075.3 of Acanthosepion pharaonis. Lineage (NCBI taxonomy): Eukaryota > Metazoa > Mollusca > Cephalopoda > Sepiida > Sepiidae > Acanthosepion > Acanthosepion pharaonis. The sequence goes on from CAHIKZ030000692.1 coordinate 281,582, forward strand.
ACTAACATAAAGACCCCTTCCCGACCAACTAGTAAACAAGTTTACTCACCCTAAGGTATTCGCTTGATAATTATAATTTTGGATATAAATGAGATTTTGGGAAAAATTTCCTGCAACTAATAATCAATAGAAACAAAACCGAACAGCTTTAAATAAAGAATAATAGAGGTATAATTTATTTATAATAGGTAATATAGTTCGAAATATTTAATAATCTATGGGTCCTCTTTTATTTTGAATAACCTTTTCAACCCTTTTTGGCATTGACCTGATTAGGTTCTGGAAAATCTCATCTCCAAGTATTGAATTCCATTCGGATATGAAACTCACTATCAAATCTTCTTACATCGACTTACTAAGCATAGCTTAGAAGCGTGACAAGCCAACTTCAAGTAAGGCAATAACGCTACTAAGACGCAAGGAGGGTTACTGAATAGAAAGCAATATGAAAAAAGAAGACATTATTAAGAAGAGAGAAAAATAAAAGAACAGGAATTAAGAAGATAGAAAATAACGAATGACATTGCGTTTAAATTTTCGAAGATCAAAGTTGACTGGAAATAAAAATAAAAAAAAAAACCTGAAAAAGTTCCATAAAGGTGAAGGGTGGGAGTAGAAAAACATATAAAGATACATTAAGAGTAGTCTGCAACTATGAGGCACCGAGTAAGGATCGAACTCACTACTCAACAATTATGAACTGCAATACAAGTTTGTTAAACACCTCATGAAGACGAGTTTAAACATCGTCTGAACTTAACAACTACAGTTTTTGAGCGGTGGTGTTGACTGGGTTCAAGTTTCGAGTTAGCAGTATATGTACTATTGAAAACTATGGTATCACGGGGTTATATTTTATTTTAATCAATTGGAGCGTTTTGTTATCGGACGACGACGAGAAAATTAACTTTAATAATGGAAAGAGAAAGTTTAATTTGATGTCGTCATTAAGAAAGAAAAATTAATTTTAAACCATCTTCAAAATTTTTATGAGCCGTTCGAAAGTGTCGTTTAAATATTTTTTACGGGCTTGTTAAAAACGTTTGAGCCTCCACGAACCTCATGCACACACTGCCATGTTTAAAATGACAGCTTTCAAACAGTTAAGTAACGCTTTATCCTAATTTATGTTCTTTTATTGGACAATGAATACCGGCACATATTTCCACCGAATCATATGCCTTGTCTTAATATGATCCGAATTAGGTAGCCAACTTCAATGTTGACGTGTTGATCCCTATCTATAAAAGGCAGGATGTGTGTGTGTGTTTTATTTGTGTATGTGTGTGAGTAACGAATGCACGGCCGAATTTTCGACGGATTTGCACCAAAATTTACATGCACATGCTCCAAGTTAGCGAGAAGGCCAAGACCGACTTTGCATTTCCCAACTCCCATCGATAGTGGAAATAATCGATTTTTTTCATGCAACTACGGCACTTTTCATGTAGTCTGCGGCTATTTTCTATTGGTCAGAGTGAGAGCCTATAGCTGGCTGCCACGAATAGGCAGGAAGATTCTATTGGCCAGCGTGATAGCCAACAGCTGACTGACACGAATGTTAACTAGCATGCAAAAATAAAATCGACTGCTGCATTCGTCACAAGTGGGAAAAATTTAAATCTGCATGGCACTTTACTCCAATTGTCTCATTCGCTTGCTTAAACTCAACGTTGATTTGGGTGTGAAAAAGTATTTGTTGTTAACATTCTTTTTTCATTCGGTATTTCCAGTTACGAGTCCTTTTTTAAAGCTGATCGTTTTGTGTTCATTTTGTTTAGTTCTTTTTTTCGTAACAGATTTAATGTTTAGTATAGAGCTTAGAAAAAATTCTTGTGTGAGATAGGCAAGAAGTAAGGCATGTAGCAACATCAGCACGACAAAGGGCACTCCTATAAAGGCAAGGAAGGGCAAAAATATTTTAAGTCAAGTGATAGCGATTGCTGTATGAGTCGTACGATTTTTGAATCAAGCACGGGCAAAGCTGGGCCATGCTGCTAGTGCTAAATAAAAGGCAGTGATTATTTAGTACTAAGGCTAGGATATCTACCGTTTTACCACGCCTGTGGCGAATGTGTATCTTTCTTTAGACTTGCAGGCTTTTATATAACGCTAAACATAGTAGAGGAAAGCTATCTGGTTGTCAGAAGAAACAAGATCTCTTTCTTCGAAATAAATATGAAAGATAATTCCCTAATCGAAGTAACTACCACTATGACAACTGCAAAAATATTCAACCACGTGAGTGACGGTGTCGTGGAATCATGTTTGTATTTGTTTAGAGAGACACCAGTTATTCATACCTACCACAATATGCAAATTTGTCAAGGCATACATTTTTCAGATTGCACTCATATCGAACCTGACCTAAGGTTGAGGAGAATTAAAATTACAGATTGCGGAAACTGGATTATTACAGACTTGTACAGTCTGTAATAATGGTTTTATTCGAATTTTTTGGATAGATGGAGGAGAGAATATATTATCTCGGATAGGTTCGGTGTCTATGATGATTGATAGCGGCTATCTTTACGCTGTTCAAGGGAAAGGCTTATACATTTTTTTCCGTATCAATCTCACGAATTTGCAAGAAGAATTCCTTATGGACAGTAAGGACAGAATTGAAATCTCAACTTCTATTTCTATTAAAAGAGCAGGCAAACTGCTGATCGGAACCGAAAACGGCGTGTTTCGCTACATTGTCATCCCTCGTTATAAGATCACCCAAAATGGTGCCTATTGTTATGTTGCCATCTCAAATTAAAGTATTTTTATGCTAAAAGTATATCCTGACACATTTCTATATTACTTTGGTAGACTACTGATTTTAGTCGTAATTTTTTTTTTTAATTATTTTTTTTGTATATGTCAAATGTTAATCTATTCGAATTTTGAGAAACTTTAATTTCAAGAAATTTTCGAATTCTATAAAATATCACACTTATATAGATGATATAAGCTTTTTAAATATTTCTTACAAACACTGTTTGGATTTTGAGAATTTTTTTCAGACAAGATTCTGAAACTTTAATAATAGAAATGCTTTCATGTATTTTTTCTAAACTGTCATTCCATTGGAAATTATATTTTAGTGAAAACTTATATTAACAAAAACCGTATTTTTCAATTTCTTTCCATTATATAAACCCTGCTCACACAAATTCCTTTAAAAAAATTTTCTAGGGAAAGCGTACATACCTTTACAGATCTATGACATACATGAATGTCAAAACGTCTTGCCTCAGAGGATCCAACAAGAACACTGCTTTTGAAAACCTGTTTCTGATTTTAATAGACTAGTCAAATTTGGGTTCGAGGAAGTAAGTACCATTATATAACTATCGGGGATGGGGGGGGGGACATCTCCCATCTTAGACTAAATGAATCTAGCTTCGCTGCTGAGAAAACTAGAACGATTATTATGTCGTTAAAATGTATACTGTTAATTTAAATAAGTTTTAATTTAATTAATCCGGTACATTTCATATCAATAATTTTTGAGAACCATTCGTCTTATGAACATAGAAATCAAATACGTTTGTGACAGGAATCAGCATTACAACTAACAGTGTATTTCTCAGTGGTGCAAATGTTTGACGGGAATAAATCAGTTCGCCATTTTTTTTCTACGGTGGCAAATCTTCCTCACACATGGCGAGGAACTAAAGAAATCCAACTTTTCTTTCTTTTCTTTCACCTATGGACATTTAACAAACTAAGTCTGGTTTATATCAAAATGAACTTCTTTATATAAATATATACGATCACATTTCTGATATTTTGAGATTCGTGTTCAACACTCGTAAACTTGATAGTATGCAGCTTTATTAACTTTAAATAACATAAAACTCTGTATAATAATTAATATTGACTTGTTATGACGAGCCCACAGAAGCAGTTCCCACTGGACACGATTTTCAGCTCGAAGTAACGTCTCCGTAATCTAGGAAGGATCGAACTCTGAGTGACTAGATGAAGTGTCTAGCCAGGGGAAAGAACTTCATCATATTGAATGTGTGTGTGAAAAAGGTAAACATATTTTCACAAGCGTCTCTACGTATTGAATGTCGAAATATTAACGGCGTGTGCGTGAGAAGAATATTAATCCGTGAGAAACCACGTATTTCTCGCTAAATAAATGACACGTGACTTCGTTTCGAGAAGCGTGTGCAGTTCATGACTAAAGTTGTATCTGGGTTTTCAGTTTCAAAAAGAAGTTTTGGTTTGTGACAAATGTTTTAATAATTAGCAAGTGTCAAAACTGATGCACAATTTTCTGAAAAATCTAAAAAAAACAAAAAACAAAAAGAACCCAGTTGTTTGAGATATTTGTCTTCATGAATCGTGGTAAATTTGGTTGCTACTGAAACTACGACTTGAATTCATGTATTCGACAAAGCAGAACGTATGTAGAAGAGACGATATTATAGCGTGCAAAAAAGGGGCGATAATCAAGTATATACAATTTAAAACTAAATAACAGATAAAATTACGGGAAGTTTCTGGAAAAATGTAATTGAAATTATTCTGTAGGCCATGGCTTAGCTTTAAGCATTTTGCTACCACTTTTTTTATCAGTGTCAATTTTTGTGTAAATCTGTGCAAAAAGCGGATCACAGAGCTGATCGAGCTTCATATATATTTTTAGAAAACCTCAACTTCTCATTGGTCAGTTAATACTAAAATCATGTTCTCAACTACGTCCGAATAACATCGACTTAGTTCCTGACCCAAAATTCTGTCTATGTCTTTCGTAGCATGTGATTATGTTGATTATAAATACCAGACGCGAATTCGTTCTTCCTCTCTCTTTTGATTTTTATTGCACAATAAATAAACTCTTTTGATTTCTATCGCTACTAAAATGTAGTTGTTAAAGAAATCGCGTCTCAACTCTTTGCTTGTGGACGCTATGAAAACATATTCGAATATATATACTTTTTTTTTGTTTTTTTTTTAAGCGTTTCACCCCAAGCAAGGCAAGAAGCCACAAGGACGCAAGGGGTTACAGAAAATTTGGAACAAGATCAGATAGGAGTGATAGAGGAAAGGATGAGGAGAAGGGTAACCAACTTCTTCTGGAACTTGCTAAAAACTATTCAATCACACTAGTGAATCTTATGGAAACTTAATTATAAACATTACGAACATTACATTATGAATATTCAACTACAAGCAATGCAAACTAAATTAAACGTAATGGAACATTCACTCCTTCAACTCTTCTGAAGCTAAAAATTCATCAACATATTTTCAGCTTTACAAAATTCTTTCAATTCTCTTACAGAGAATATTTTCAGTGGCAAGTTCATTCAACTTTTTCTCAGATAAAAAAAATATTTAGTAAAGACTTTAATTCAAGTCGAAGGGAAGTAACTCCTATTAATTATTTACGTATATCATTTGACATACATAAAATATAAATGTTGTTCTTGTTATAAAACCGTTTTGTGTTCTAATTGCTTCATATTTTGTGGTATTTTGCGTTAAATATAAATACTAGGGGTTATTTAATGCCGAAATTAAATTCAATCGAGAACAGATTTCTAGAAGCTTTTGATTTAAAATTAAACTACCATCCAACTTCACTTTATAATAAATATTATGTTTTTTTTTTTATTGTTATTGCAGACATATCTGTATATATGGTTGCTGAAAATACCTACGAAGCAAAAGTACGTCACTGAATTCCGCTACGCGGAAAAAAATGCACCCACCCACCGACATGGTTTATACGTTTTCAGTGAAAAAGTTAATCTCTTTTGAAGGTGCAGGTTTTTACGGGTCCAACACGTAAGCTTTGCTTTTGTTTATTGCTAATGAAAATGCATAGTCAGTGGTAGTGACTGTTGAAAAATTGCGTTTTATAGTTGAAAACCTGCTCCATCTATTCTATGGTTCTTGATGTGAGCCCTTTGTCTGTTTTCATTCGTCATATATACTTTAAGGGAGGAGGCACAGTGGGGTAATGGATAGCGGCTCAGACTGAGGAATCGGAGAGCCGAGTTAAAATTCCAGTCGAATCCATTACATGCTAATACGAAAGGTATGAATCTTCTCCCTCCAGCTATGGGTAAGTATCAGCGCAGATCAGGTTCTATAGCCTTGGATGGCAATCTGCTTCGTCAGTTATGTATCGAAAGATACATGATCGTCTAAGCGTGTTATCACACATGGTACATAACTTGGCTGATATACTTTAAGAAGAGTTGGTTCACTATACACGTCCAGACCCTTTCGTCTAGAGCCCTCAAATTTGATAAGCATATTTTTTGAATCCAGATGAAAGTTTCATTGTGTCAAAAAACAAAAAAGCAAACTGAAAAACAAAAATGTCTCTTCATCCTCCTGGTTAAACGAAAATATCTTTTAAAGTAACAATCACTGTTTGTAAACGGTCAGTGTAAGATTGTTCTTTTATTATCAATGTCTGTACAAGAGAAACCATTTTTCTCGAAAGTCTGAGTGAGAGTTAGTAATGAAATATGGAAGGGGATAAAATGATAATTAATAAACATTCAAGTCACGTGTTATCATGTAATTGAAACCATCGCCATTTCACTACAAAGCGCTATACTATCAGATTATGTTTCTTCAGTGAAGTTTCCATGTCGCTGTTCTTATTAGCAAAACACCTGTTTGTCGTTTTCTTCGTGCGGCCCTTATTAAATATAAGATTATATAATTCAGGGATGCGCAAACATTGTTTTAGTTTCGGAAGGTCACGTGTTGTTTGGTGGGTTCAATGGCGAGCCGCAGGTATAAAAAAATACTTGAATAATGAACATACAAGAAACCGGATTTTTTAGCATTGGCAATTAATAGTAGCTGATTTGTTGGAAGTCATGTGTTACTGTTATATACAAAAAACTAAATACATTGGCACAATTTGCGTCGGCTAATACGAAATGACCTCGTGTTTTCTTAAATTTGGTAATTTTTCATGAAGGTTCAATTAAATTGTCGTAGATTTGTCATTTATTTGCATAGGACGTTAGATAAAATTAAAGAAACATGTTTAGACGAAAATTGAATAATGCACGAAATTAATTTTTGAAATGTTTTTGTGGGATGAACTCAAGTTCGAATGCGACTCGCAGACGTTAGTTTCTCTATCATTGCTATAAGTGCTACAACCTTCTCTGCTCAACCATGAAGACCATTAAAAAAAATGAAAATAAAATTGTAGATTTAGTGATATATAAGTAGGTAGGATCGAAAACTTTTCAACAATTCTCATATATTGCAGTGTCGTGGTTACTAATATGTTGCCACGCCTACATTTCTTCAACTGTGATTGGTCATTTAATATATACTAAAAATAATAGGACAATTCACCGATCGCATTTCACCACACTGAATTTTTGCTCACAAACAAGTTTTGTTATAAAATCACCGATTGGTTCATTTTTCATCTAATCGAATATTTTTTGTGTTCCTTCAAAAATTTATCCCGCGTTTGTGATGGGAGCCACCGATAGTAATGTAAATTCGGATTCATTCCCAAATCAACCAGTAGTAGAGACACAACAGTAAAACACAGAACAGGAGACAGTAGATCTCGACTACTCACATGTGTTATTCATTCTACTCACTCCGCACGCACACACACAGACACAGAACTTGAATTTCATACGCCATCAGTTCTCTGTGAACAAACCAAGTCGCAACAACTCTGTTAGTTACAAACACACAACTGTACGATCTTCTGAAGATATATTCTATCTTAACACTGAACTCTGAACTTTATATTCAGAAAAAACTTGCTTAAATACATTTCCTAATTTGACTAACAGATAAAGGGAAACTACTTTTTTCTCCTTATTCACACATTACACAAACTACCTTGTATTTGTTGTTGATTTTAATATATATATTTATTCATTGAAACAAATTAGTTCTTCATTGTTTTTCCTTGAGGTTTTAAAAAAATGTATGAATGTTAAATGCTTACTCAGCACGCAGCCACATTAATCTTTTCAACCAAACACCATTTACATTGGTAACCCCAACACTTAAAAAAGCAGCATTCTACAATAGATTGGTGTAAAAATTGCATAAATCTAATTTAAATATATAAATTCCGCTCTCAAAATTTATTTTGCTTTCAAAATATCTTCTATGACTCTTTATAAACGTAGGCAAAATTTATATTCTACTGAATGAAATTAGCATCAGAATTCGTAAAGACCAAATTTTCAGCTGTTATTTTCATCGACAAATTCCGCGCTACCCTGGAACGGCTACAAGGATGGAATAAACGCTTGGTGAAAAATCTTGATTACCAAAAACAACAACAGCAACAACGAAAAAGAAAACACAAGTAGAAAAATCAACAAAAAAGCAAAAGCAACAAAAAACCATTTAACTAGAATATTAATATTTTTAAAGACACGTTGTTCTTGTAAAGATATCCCTCAATATCGATAGAAAGCGTTATTATTATCAAATAAAATGAAATGTTTACTCGTCTCTACTCAAAGTTTCGTCAAGATTATCCCACTCATCAAAAGAATTTTTAGCATTCCCTTACCAACTTTCTTTAAATGTCAATTTTTGTGCAAATTAAACACAAAAAGTGGATCACAGAGCCTTTATATTTTTCTCTCTTCTCATTGCTCATTTAATATTAAAATCATGTTCTCAGCTACGTCCGAATAATATCGACCTAATTTCTGACCTGAACGAAAATACAATTCCGCCAAAAATCTGTGTATGCCTTTCGAGCCTATCACGTGACCACGTTGATTATAAATACCATGACACAAATTCGTTCTCTCTCTTTTGGCCTCTCTTGCCTTCTCTGACATACAAGATGTAGTAACTAAAGAACTCGCGTTTCGTCCTTTACGAGCAAACGCTATAAAATGCCATCACATACGCAAACATACACATATATGTACGTACGGAAAATTCACGTATACGAATTCGCTGAAACACACTTATATTCAACAATTTCCAAAAAACACGGAACATATTAAGTATGAGAATAAACATTAAAAAAATTCTCTCACTCAAGCCGTTCACCCAGCAAATGAATAAGTACCAAAAATTGGCTCAACCCAACCAGTGAGATTTTCTTCAGCAAGAAACATAACTCTTGTTAATATTCACCAGCGAAAAATATTACTTCAAAAACCTTCTGAAGCTACAAGTTTGTATCAAACTTATTTTAAGCTTTCCAGAATTTCCTTCAACGAAACTTTCAACTTGGCAACTATCTGACAAAGAACATTTCCTGTTAAAACTAATATGTTTATTCATAGACAAAATTCTTTTCTGTGAGCTCAGATAAAAATATTTCCCTCGGAAAGGTATTTAAGAAATTAAATTTAAAGGTACATAACTCCTCCTATTGATTAATTACACACTTAATTGTTTGTATATCATTAGTATTATAAAATGAAGTTTGTTATAAAAAAAGTTTTGTGTTCCTTCTTATTGTTTGTGTTTAATACAAATTCAAGAGGCAAGTGACCTCTACAAATTTTCTGGAGATTGTAAAAAAATAGAAAACATATATATTAGTTACAGTATTTTCTACTTTTTACAGTATTTGTTCATTGGAAACTTACTACGAACAAATGAAATCTATTTTGTTTTGTCTTTCAACATACTAAACACAAACACAATCCTTATCCATAATCAGTGTTATCGAGATGGGAAAATAATTTACACAATGATTTCCTGGTAGAAATAATAAGACGAAGTAATTTCCCTTGGATTTGTTTTAAGGGGAGATAAATATCCATGTAAGTTGCGTCCCTTGAATAAGTAATTTTAAAAAAAAATAGTATTATTGATTCTTGATTTTTGAATTATTTGACAGTATTTTCAAGAAAAATAATTCACACGTATGCTTAGTTATTCTGCCTTAAAAAGACAAAACAAATCAAAATCATCTATTATGAATTTTAAAGGAATATAAAATCGAATATTCATGAAAACACTATGTTTTGTATTGAAATACAGTTCCTGTAAGGATTTTGTCATATGACGTATTTTGCGTTTGATTTTAGAGATATTCTGACATTTTATGAACCAATAGGCACTAAATTTACATTTTAAATGAATTTATACTGAGGAGCTATCAGCTACAACCGAAAACGATTTTTTAATTTCTTTCTCGACCAAATGTACCAAGTCCTGATAAATTATTTTCTAAATTGCTCACTTTTCCATGCAGAGTGGGTAAAACGATATATTCAGAACATATTTAATTGCTAACTTAACGCCATTTGTATTATAAGAAGTAACTGACTGGCTGTGTACTTTTGATCCCAGATTAGGGATGAAAAACCAATTATCAACACTAGCCTATGCCCATGCGTCTTGTTACAAAATTGGGATGATATTATATACAAAAATATATGAAAGTTTTTTTTTTTATTTACAGATAACATAACACAGAATAATTACAGTTGTTGCGTACATAAATAACAGTAGAAGTCTGTTATGAGAATTTCTAAACAAAAATTTTTATGCTTTAACTTGTAACAGTGAGACTGTTCTAGCTTGTAATCAATCCAACTTGACAAATTGTGCATCAGTTAAAAGACGTCTATTTTTTCATGATGCCTTAGACAATGAACTATAACAGGAAGATATTCTGCCTAATTTGATTGACGTCATTCATTTTATTGCTCAATAACTTTGTGACGTAAAATGACTGCCGACATTTTCGATTAACCAAACTTATTTTATGTGATTTTGTTTGATTACATGTCATGTAAAATAATTTTAACCTCAACTGCTATTTTATACTTCTTATTTAATTTTAAAACAAGCCAACGGATAATGGTAAGTAGATGACGAAATAAGAGTTCATTTATAAATCATTTATTTTAAGATAAGCATTTTGTTATCGTCTCAAACCGCGTGTCATGGACATTTGACATAAATTAAGAGATTTTACAGATTATTATATTTTGAATTTCATTTGTATGTATGTATGGCCGATAATTACTGCTGTATGACTCTGTATAGGTAATAATATTTGGGCCATTATTTTCAAATCTTAATTCTAATTGGAAATAAAAAGAATAATAATAGAGATTGGTGTTTTTAGTATTAATAAAAGAAAGATGTTTAAAACTCGTTCATTCTAATTTTTAATAATGTTTTGAAAAAAAATTAAGCGGTTAGTTGCAATTAGAGATAATGTTTTATTCTATGTGATTTGTCAAAATTGATACCGTTTAAAACCACGATAACACATTCAAAATTGTTGTTAATAATACTTGCTTTGAGCTATATTTTTTAAATCAGTGAAATGTACAGGATGCGAAATTTTCCCAACTTTCTTTCTCCGTGTCGAATTCTTCCAGGGTCAGGACGATCATAGACATACACAGCCCTCGTGTTTTTTGTTACTGTTTTTTATCACCTCTCTGTTCTTTGTGGTATTTGTTCGCCTATCCATTTACTAAAATTTGTCAATGAGGCTATTTCACTACTTTTCCCTGTTTCTCTTGCTTTCAACATTTTGTGAGTATTAAATTCTTCAAGGCTTCCTTACATGCCCAATTTTCTGGAAATTCTCTCTGCTATCTCCACGTGAAGGTAAGACTTTTCTTTAAACTTGCATTTAGCCTATACGATTCCATGAGTTAAAGCGTAGTGCTAGATTGGCTGTGACATTTGAAATTTCTAGATGCAACTGTAAGTTCTATTCTAATGATTTCTTCTTTCGCACTTCTCGCCTGTGGAAATCTCTTCCGGATTATTTTTTTCCGGGCAACTACAATCTTCAAAAATTCAAATGCAACGTCAATCGTCATTCTCTGTCACCTTGAATCCTGTTCCTTTATTGTTCTCCCCAGCAACAATATCACAGTTTTTTTTTCACTCTCAGTAAACCATTGCATCATAGCGGCTTTATCGCCTTACTTGTGGGGAGACAATTTAAAAAATAGGCGACTTACATTTTTTCTTAATATTACATATTTTTTTGTGAGAATTTTTGTCAAATACTTACACTTTAGTTGGGACAATTAAAAAAGACGATCAACAAAGATTCATGCAATATTATTAATATATAAAAAATATATTTATAAATGATAAATGTACAATGAACCTGTGTGGCATCGATCTGTGAATTATACGAATCGGTACAGCGAATGTTTGAAAAGCTGTTATTGTTAAAATGATAAGATATAACTAAATATTTGTTGGCATATACTAGGTAGGAAAATGTTACCGTCTCTGTTGCCTTTTGGTCTGTCTGGTAGCCGCGTTGATTCTGTATTGCAGGTAGATACCAGAGGTTCAAGCTCAGGTAAAAAAACCAGGAGTGTCGACATTCAAATCATTATTTGGAAGATTGGCACCGCTCGTGTTTTCTTCACTCGCTCTCCTGCTATTTTAAGTGCTCCGTGAAACTAACTTAAACTCTTCTAACTCCGCTACTGAATTCTCTGTTCTAGGCTATCTGCTTGTCTATTGAAAGGATTCTAGGCTGCACATGCATGGATTCTGTGTCTACATTCCGGAATATCCCCCAAAGGCAAGGAAATTGTTTGTCTATTGATTCTCCGGATTATTTCTTCTTTCAATTTTCATTATTAAACTCTGTTAGGTGTCTCTTCTGTATTTATTGTTCCGCTTCTTTTTAGGATTGTAGTTTGTTAGATAAAATATGTGACGGTATAGAAATCTCTCTCTCTCTCTCTCTCTCTCTCTCTATATATATATATATATATATATATATATATATATATATATATATATGTATGTGTGTATATATATATATATATATATATATATATATATATATATATATATATATATATATATATATACTCATCTGCGAAAATCTTTTGGTTTGAGGATTTCACACCTCAACATGTCAAGTAGATTCATCATTCTAATACTACTGATCTTGCCAGTATCCAGACATAGAATTTTTCAATTGTTCAGTATCTCAGCCAAACAGTAAATTTTCCAATTTGTTTCGCGAGTAATTCTGGTCAACACGCTTCTTTACTTGATTTACAACCTTATATCCTCTCCGGACTCTCGTTGGGCCTTGCAAGTCTGCCCTTAGCAATTCGGACCATGGTGTAGTCACTAGTGTCTTTAGATATTTCTTTTCACTTGTCTACGGTAGAATAATGGATAGCGGCTCAGCTTGAGGAATCGCAGAGTCAAGTTCGAATTCCAGTCAAATCCATTACATTCACTTACGTGCTAATACCCTTGGGAAAAGTATGAATCCTCTTCTTCTAAGCTATGGGTAAACAGCAGGACAGACCATGTTCTATAGCCTTGGATAGCAAGCGGTCTACCGTAGAAAGAAATAGCAACCTACTGCGGGAAAAAAAATTGCCTCGTCAGTCATGTATCACGCATGGCACTGGATGATTAGGCAAGAACTCCCTATTCACAAGACATCATTTTCTAACTGATGATATTAAATTCATGAATTTCTTTGCGACTTCCATCGGAGTGAAATTTTCAACATTACTCATAGAAAATTGTGCCACCGAGGTTTGTTCTTGGGTGAAAACCAGGATCGTTGATTTCGTGCCATCTCGGAAATACCAATGTTTTCCCTAATCCATTCCTGCTTGTTCAGCCGCTATACCATACGGAAATAATTTCTTCCGGCCATGTCTAACGTAATATCTGAGATCATAACAGCCGCTTCTTTGTGTCAGCTTGTAATAATTGCAAGCGTCTCCTCAATGAGGCTAAGTCGCTCTTCGCAGACGGAGTGTGGCAACGAATAACCAGTCATAAGTTTGGTTTTTGTGCTCTGTAAAAGGGTGTTAAACTAGGGTATATCTTTAATCCCTTGTCTTTTCAATCCATTTGAAATGTAGTGATTTATTACTGATTTCACCAATTTCACTCTCGAATCCTAAAGTATCTTTGTCTGATTCTCCACCTAGAACCGAGTCTTTATTGTCTGATATACACAACACTGTCTATGGTTTGCGCTATCATCTCCAAACAAAGCATGCAAATTTGATATAACCATAATTGTCTTAAAGAAACGTACTTCTCTTCTTGCTAAAATCTACAGCAAATATGCTGCTTTTTGTCTTCCCGTTTATTGGAAATTCTCTTCTTTAGAGCCTGTTTATAAGATCCACGTTAAACCATTTGATCCTTCGATTTATCGACCTTATTAGTCTTTTACCTATTACTGGCAAAGTACTAGAGACTCTAATCAGCTCCGAATTAGCCACTTCTTTGAGACAAACAATGTCTTTCGATTCTCTAGGTCAGCCGTCGATGTGTTACAGGTTATTACTGAAAGAGTCTCTCAAGCTTTAGATATCTTGAAGGGAGTTGACAGTGGTGGTCTTTTTCATAAGCTGAATGGCTATGGTGTCTTTTGATTTGATCCAAATTTTATAATGAAAGTTAGGTTGAACGGTCATTCTCCCAGATCTTCTTACATTAATACGGGTCTCTCACAGGACACTATAGAACTATCTTTCAGCTTCTTGTTTTCTTGCGAACTACGAAGTAAAATCTAAATGCTACAGGAATGGCCATCTTCTTTCTTTCTAAACCCTGTTCTTTTATTGTCTTTTTTCTTCACTGGCATTTTCTCATTTTTCATTCTCAGTAAGCTCTTGCAGCTTAGTGGTGTTATCGCCTTGATTGGAGTGAAATGATTAAAAAAGTTAGGAAATATCTGGCTTTTTTGTTCGTTTTTCTGATAATACTTTCAAAAATTCTTTAACAACACTATGTATTGACTAATCTTAGTTGCGTTACGATTCCTGTAATACATTCGGGTTTGTTGGGGCACCTCATATACAGCAGCTATGTTGGTGTTCAGCATAAGCTAGTACGGAAGAGCCCATCTCTCTTCTAGCTGGTTTTGAATTCAGAGTTTTCCTTCTCTTAGAGTGGTTGACATCTCAGAGCCCAGCCAACACTGCGTTTGAAGAGGAAGAAATGGGTTAATACCTTTCCTATGTGAATTTGTGAGAAAGTAATATTAACGAACTCAGCTGGGATTTGCAATTGACTCACCGATTTCTCTGTCCGAGTTGCTAAACGTTACATTCTCCTAAGCCTTCTTATCGTCAAAATGTATACGCTGTTTTGGTTGTTGAAGTATAACATTTATTTATCTTAAAAATGTTCAACATCAGTAGTTTCTGAACTTGCCAATTTTCGAGCGTGTACAAAATCAAACACGAAGCCTTTTTTTTTAACTAAGAAAATGACATTGACAAGAATAAAAAGTAGCGCGCGACTTAGGGATTTGCGAAAGTTCTATTGCTTTAATAGGATTCAATAAGTCGGTAGATAGATTTCTTATCGTGTTAACAATAAAGCAACTAAAGTTCCTATCATGACCTTTAGAATTGTATCTGAGGCTGCTATTAGTTTACTTTTTAAATACATTTGCTATTGTCTTTCTTTTTGATTATTCTGATTTATAATCAGCCTAAAAGATAAATGAGTGTTGGTTGGAATAGTGAGAGATACTGAGGGATTTGATCGATTTGTTTTTATTTTACGGCTCATCGACCATTTGTGGGTTATTCAAATATTTTGGATTGTAAGAACAATTCTTTTTTTTTTGCGAGTGAATATTGCATAAATAGTTTGTTGGAGATAACAATGGTTTTTAAACCAGATACAAGTCCTACTATTTAACCTATAGCTGGGAGGGGAAGAAATAGATTTCTACCTTTCCCAATGTTATATGCTCGTAAGTGAATGTAGGGAAGTCGACTGAAATTCGAACTCCGATTTCTTATTCCAAGCTGATATCCATTACACCATCTTCATATTCCAGTGAAAATTTTCCGAAGATTTGCTATCCCATTACTCTTTGGAATTTTGTTTACTATTTTTACTATGTAATCTGCTGCATGGTTGCGTCATCAGCGACTAAACCGGTACCCAGCCAGGCATTTTTCTGGTGAGGAAGGATCTTGGTACCAAGCATGATTAAAAGGAAGGATTTTTAAAGGAACAGCGAAACGTCTTGTAGGTTCATCGGTCATCTAGAAAATTGGGGTAGACTGGGCTCCATAGTTATGGATGCAGCTAGTGCGGTGACGACATGGCACCATTGGACTAAGGGATTCCAAGACTGAAGTCAACGGTTAGAATGGAGAGTGTTTCCAATGATATCAACGTCTGTGACCGAGTTGGCAGATATAGTTTGTGGTCTGACCTGAAGAGAGATCGGCTCCGCCAGGTCAAATTCCTCGATACACGCTACATACAAAATGAATTCCTCTCCGGTTTTTAAACCAGCTATGAAGTTGAACTGATCAGGTGTTCAGTTGTGCAGTGACCCTACAGTAGCCTAAGAATTTTTTTTTTATCCAAGAGAAATAAACTACATCCAATTTCAAAATTTAATTACGCAATCCCAACATAAAGAAACGGTATTTGGAACTAGTATAGAGTAGGTCCTCCTTTTGCTAGTTTCAGTGCTTGTATTCGATCTTTCATGGATTTGATCAAGTTATCAACTATAGTCTGACCCATATTTTGCCACTCCTTTAGCAATGATTCAAGGGTTGTCACTGACGTGATTTTGGTTGCACGCTCTCTAAAATATGCTCTATTGGATTCATGTCAGAACTTTGGGCTACCCATGTCAGTGACTTGATTCCTTGCGATTCCTTCCAGGCCTTTGTTACTTTGCTCGTATGACATGGTGCTCCATCTTCTTCAAAAAGGTAGACATTCTTCTCAATCTGATTGGTTTCAAGTAGTGGAAGTATCCTTTCTCTAATATTTGACAGTATTTTGGACAATTTATCCGCTCGTCATCTAGAATCAGCTCAAATTTCCCTCCAAATTGGACATCGCCCCACACCATTACTCCAATTCCTCCATGCGTCACGGACGCCTACAGACATTTAATGTTCCAAGTCTCGTTCAGATTTCTTCAAACAAATCTGTCTCGAATATTGGCAGAATTTACTTTCCTCTGACGAAATTACAGACTGCCAAAATTCATAATCTTTGCTCTCGAATTCTTTCGCCTAGTCTATACATCTGTTCTTGTTAACCCCTGAAATCAAGGGCTTCTTTCTTGCAACTCTTCTTTGATGGCCTAGTTCTTCAGAGGCTTTGTCACCGCATATGGCGACATTTCCATGCTGTTTGCGACATCTTTGACGCTCTGACAACGTTTCTGATGATTTCCATCTTTTGCGCCCTTTTCATTTCCTCAGTCACGATGCTTGCTCTTCCTGAACGTTGTTCCGCATGACAATGGCCTTCTTCATTAAATTTCCTGACAATATTATTAACCGTTTGATGATTAACCTGGAAAAACCTAGCAATTTCCCTATTTGACTTGCCACACTGATGCCATCCTATTATCTGCCCTCGATGAAATTCATTAATTTCCTTACTTCCGCGAACTTTCATTGCAAAATATAAGTCCACTATCATTCATAGATGAGAGTAGCTTGATACTAACACAGTATTATCTGAAAAAAAGAAGACACGTTAATACACAAGCCAAAATTAAATTGTAATTAAGGGTGGCTAAAAACTTATCATAGCTCACTGTACGACGACAACCGGTCATGGGATTGATGATAATGATGATATTTTCAAAGTGGCTGATTCTCATCTTTTTCTACTTAGCTACTTCTTGACCTATTTGCCATTGGCTACTTTTATTTATCCGATTTCCTGTTTGTTAATTCGACCGATCCTTTAGTAAAACAGGCAAATATGTTATGTTATGATAATTATTTGTCAATGAGTAGGGCAGTTATAAAAATAAACTGAGATAATTCTGTTCTACTAACACGCATATGAAAATTTGCCGAAGTTTATCAAACGTATTCGCAGGACGGATTTTTCTCTTGTCAACACTTTTACTGCATACTGCCTCAGTAATATTTATTGCTTCAAAAAGCTAGTTGTAGTCTTCAAAAAACCCAAACATAAGAAACTGGTTTTATGAATTAGGTTTCTGGGCTCTTAACCTATTTTAGGGAATTTATGTGTCGAGAGCCAATTAAAATATACGTGGAATTTTTATTTTTTAAAATTTATAATTAAATTACTTCGTTATGTCTTTATTGAGTTGATTAGAATCTCTAGTACTTTGCCAGTAATTGGTAAAAGATAAATAAGGTCGATAATGCGAAGGATCGAATGGTTTAACATGGATCTTATAAATAGTGTCTAAAAAAGAGAATTTCCAATAAACAGGAAGACAAAAAGCAGTATATTATTTGCTGTAGATTTTAGCAAGAACAGAAGCATATTTCTTTGAGACAATTACGGTTATATCAAATTCGTATGTTTGTTTGGAAATGATAGCACAAACCATAGACGGTGTTGTGTATATCATGGCAATAGAGACTCGGTTCTAGGTGAAGTAACTCGTTCTCTTTGTGTTCATAGTTATTTCTTTATGATATGATTGTTATGAATAATCAGGAGTGGTCTCCCCTTGTTTTATTACTCTTCTCTTTGTGAGAGCTATCTCTGTTTACTGGGACTATAATAGAACGCTATACGCGAACCTTGTATTCTCGCTTGAAAAAAATATCACTTAAAGTCTACACCTACGTACTTTTGTCATTATAATGATAAATAATAAAAAATGCATTGTAATTGGTTCGAGTTTTTATAATCTTGTAAATATAAAATTATTCTTGTAAATAAACAATCTAATAAAATAATGTTTGATAATTTCGTCAGTTCACGAGAAAAAAGAAAACGTATAAATCGAGGTTGATATGTTTGAGTTTTATTAAATTTCTAAAAGTAGGTTTTTAAAACAGTAAAAGTTGCTGAGTGAGAATACAGTCATAACGTTGTGAGAGAAAAATCCATCGTTTTGAAACACCGTTTTTTTTTTCGGGTACATTTGTTAATCTTTCTGCTCGCTGCAATCGTAACCACTTCAAGTCTTGGGTTAACTGTTATATTTCCTCCAGAACCTCTTAAACTGAACTTATTACCTCCTCCTCTTACAATCATACAGTAAAATCATTCTGTATTTGCTGAGTAAAATCATTCTGTATTTACCTTGAGTAAATCTTGGGCCTTGTGTTAAACAAACATTAATAAAATATACAAAAATAAAGTCAATTCATCTAATTCGTGGTATAGTATGTGTGAAAAGTTGATGTATATATATGTATATGTATATATATATATATATATATATTTATATATATATATATATATATATATATATGTTGTTTTTATTCTCTTCTTTTTTTTCTTCTTAGCCTGGCCGGCCATGGGTCAAAAGTTTGCCAAAATATTCAGGGGAATATTTCATCCTTGCACTCGGACCAAATCGAATGAATCACTTACAAACGTTTCCAGCTTGTTTGGTACGAGTAATTTAAATTCGAACACAAGCTTTTTCAGTAGCACAGTTGTCAGCTTCCCCGGAAATACGTATAACAGGCAGATCTTAACAGAAGAAGAGGAAGAAGAAGAAAATGAAGTGGAAGAAGAAGAGGAGGAGGAGGAAGAGGTGGAGGAAGAAGAAGAAGAAGAGGAAGAAGAGGAAGAAGAAGAAGAAGTGGAGGAAGAAGAGGAAGATGATGCTTATGATGTTGAGTTGGAGGAGGTGGATGAGGAGGAGGTGGAGGAAGAGGAAGTAGGAGAATTAGTAGGAGAGGATGATGTTGAAGATATCGATGACGATACTTCTGGTGAGAAAGAGCCCGTCGATGTTAATAGCATTTCACCTAGTCTTTCCGACGTAAGCAACGATGAACCAGTTAACCAAATTCAGTGGAATATGCAAGATTTTAAAGATAGTCATAGCTCCCTTTCCGAACCTTTCCAGTCAGTCAGTCTAGATCCTATTCATCAAAAATCCTCAGATAATGTCTGCACCAAAAACCAATCGTGTCACTCATTAAATACAGACAGTTGTACTTACAGTGATTCGATATGCGCGCCTTTCTTTGCAAGAATCAGCCGTTCCTTAACTTCTCTTCCAGGTTTTTTAGAAGACACTTGCGACCTTTTTCAATGTCCTTGCATCCTTTGTACCACTCTTGAACAAGAAATTCTTTGTTCTACAAAGATATGCGAGTCAAATTTATTGGATTCTCCCAATTCCAGTTCAACTGACACCTTTACCTTCGCTTCAGTCAACAGTGAATTATCTAAGACTACTTTATCAACAAGCGGTTCGGATTCGACCCAGCCGTCTGACAACACATCAAGCCTTTCCAGGAGTGAAAACCTCAGTGCTACGTGCATGTCTAAACACAGCTGCAGTTCCGGCTCCATGCCAGCAACCAGTACCACTTGCACCGGAAGTAGTTTGTACAGCAGCGGCAGCAGCAGCACCGGGAGCTCAAACACTTGCAGCAGTTGCATGAGCAGCACTGATAGCACGAACAGCACTGCTAGGAGCAGTAGTAGTGAAATAAGCTTCTGTACCCTGTTCGGCAGTACCTGAACTATCTATGAGGTTCCACCCGTATCCATATAACAAAGCAGTTATGTATGGTGTCTTTGTTCTGTGTTGCAACCAACGTCGACCTTTTCGTAGAATGTACAATAATATCTTCAATAAAGATATGTGCATCGTTTGTGTTTTGTGTGCATCCTATATTACGTCGAGATATACAGGCCTTCGCGGTGATTGAAGTATTCACGGGCTTACAACTAGCACCATTTGTCATTGGTTGAGTATCGATATCTAAAGTAGAAAAGCTCTTGATAGATTGACACAACGCAATCTTCTAACGTACTTTAGCATCCTAACAGCCCAAAGTAAACTTTGGTTGCACCAACTGTATAAAGAAACATCTTGTTTGAACTCGTTAGCAGATCTATTACAGGACGTCATTGCTTATCGAAAGGGTAATCACCTATTTTTTTCTTCTGTAAGTTTGAGAAATTTATTTATATTTTCTTCATTAGAAAATGACAAATCCTCAAAAGGTAATTCTGGTTTATATATATGGCGTTCTATACTACAAGCCTACTTATGGTTCAACTAAGGCTCATAAAGTTTGAATTTCAGAAAAGTTTAGTTAAAGTGCATTCTTAACAAATTACTTTTTCATTAACTTTGTAGTTTTTAAATATTACATTTGCTTCTATTTCATGTTGTTAATGATGAACTAAACTTAAAAATACCTTTTAGAAATAAAGCTATAAATGCCTAATAATAAACTAAAGTTCCTCATCAATACATTTGTTGGTATGAATAACAATAACTTTGAGAAAAAATATTAAATTAACTTTATATGCCAAGCTGTTTGTTGAGAATGTGGGTCTTTCCGCATGTTGGACCTAAGACGGAAAAAAAGACGAGCATGCTGTCTATTCTCTTTTTGTATCGTCTTGACTGAGGAGGAAGTGACGTAGGTCGTTACTGATTGGTCGCTTGTGATTTCAAGATCAGCAGTGGCAGTTACTTAATGTGTCCATTTGTTGTGTGCTTGGTGGATTTTTTTACTTCAGGATCGCCTGCGGAATAAGTACTGTTTCGGTAGGGTCTCTTGGGCGAACACGTATGATGTTGGAAGTCAAGAAACTTGTCATGACACCAAGTCATAACATTACTGACGAGGCGATCCTGCGTGGAGTGTTTTCATAACAAATAATGTCATTATTAAAAAAAAAAATAGAATCGAAGAAAAGATTTTTCAGAAAAAAAGTCTCCGTTAAAAATTCCACAACTATTTAAGCCTAATAGGTTTAGCATCTCACTTCACACGGTCTTCTTCCAGATAAGCAATATGGCTATTTACATTATTTAAATTATTTGGACTGTTATCCTCATCTTCATTGCCATATTCACGACGTCTTCGGCCGTCTTGATATCATTCATTTTTGATATCATCCATTCATGAACAACTGTGAATTGATATTCCTTTTCTGTAGAACAGCATAATACAACAGAGAATCTCCTGATTTACAATAGTAATTAATACAATACACACTCGAATCTAACATTGATACCATATAGTAATGATTCAGTACGATACTACATGAAGCGCAACTTGATATATATATATATATATATATATATATATATATATATATATATATATATATATATATATATATAAACTTGGTTTATTTTAAATATATTTTTTAACTCACAGCGTACCCTGTTTCTATATAATGTGACAATTTTCTTGAATTCAGGGGAAAACATGGATATTATTCCAACGAGTATTTAGTTTTCAGAAATTATAATTTATAATTATAGTTTAGATATATGGCAAAAGAAGGCGTCAGTCAAAACTGATTCAATTCAAATCTTTCAAAATAGAGTATCTGAAAATAGTTTATAGTTAAATCCAATATAAATATAGTCAGTTTTCAGATTGTCGTGAAAGGTATTTGTTTATCTCAAGTAATTATCTTAAGTAATTATTAACATTTAAAAAAAAAAATTCTTCTGAGAACTTTCATGGGATAAAATAAATAATGGTATCAGAACAGCGCTATTAAAAATAATGAAACACACACTGTAGATTTACAAACACATTTAATTATGTAATCTGTTAATTGTTGAATTAAAAATAATATAACATCAACGAAGAAAGCACTACTTATTTTTATTTTATTGTTCATCATCTTTATTCGAAGCACACTTGTATATCATTTGATATCAAACTATCTAATCTGATATCAGAGAAGATAGACAATTGTAAAAGGAAAGGATTTTAATGTCATTTAGGGTTGTTTTTTTTGTTTTTTTGGATTTAACGACACTTTGTTATAACTATTTTGAAAACCGATTTTACAAACCTATACATATAGAAATTTATATGCGAATAAGGAGGCGCGGTGGTGTAATGGATAGCGGCTCGGATTGAGGAATCAGAGAGCCGAGTTCAATCGAGTTCGAACCTTCTACTTCCCCCAGCTATGGATAAATAACAGGACAGACTGGGTTCAATAGCCTTGGATGGTAACTGGTCTACTGCAGAAATAAATGTCAACCTACTGCGGGAAAAAATCTACCTCGTCATACATGATCGCCTAAGCATGTATCCCGCATGGCACATAACTAACTGAATGGTATGCACATAAGAAAGTAGTATGCGTTTTAGTTTTAATGCATTATCGAAATTTTTGCATAAAGAAACGAAATTACATTGAATACATTGGTATTATACATACGTGTAAAGAAACAAAATTTGCCACAGTTGCATATTTACATCTAAAATATAATTCGAGAATATATTCATCCACTAAACAATATCAGTCTACGAACACGCAATTCGTTTTATGTGTTTTTCTGTCTGATTTTTCAAGCGTAGCTTAGATGTGGCACAAGGCCGGAAGTATAGGACTATCTATCTATCTATCTATCTATCTATCTATCTATCTATCTATCTATCTATCTCAGCATAAAACACAGAGTAATGATCTGGATCTAGTAGATTTGGGCTCTTTCGTTGGTTAATGTAACTGTCCATTCTTTTAGGTTTCTTTCGTTTCTTTATCCGTTTCTTAAGTTTAT
>CAHIKZ030000692.1:310000-445000 GCA_903632075.3 Acanthosepion pharaonis
GGAGGGTCGTTTGGGAACCTTGTGGCATGTATTCGGTGCACCAGGTTTCTGTATTCGTCCCTCCAAAAAGTGTGGCTGGTCCTGCACAAGGCCTTCACCGCTATAAACAAATCTCATGTGCCGGTGTCGGGACGTCGGTTTCCTGGGGACTTATCGGCCTGACCCTCATACGTCGAACGCGACGGGAGAGTCGATTATATATATATATATATCATTAATCTGACATGACTGTGCATACATTATTATAGTGTCCTTCCTTTATCCCGATAATAATTTGATTATTTTGTTTATGACTTTCGTTCGAGAATCTTGTCTGCTGACAAAATAACACATATATATTTGATTTTGCTGTTCAATATTATACAAAATTCGATGCCAAAAGTTTCAAAAGATTGAGAATCTCCGGAACATGACTGTTGATGCAATTCCTGTAGTAATGGGTTCGCTTGTAACGCCACATAGAAACTTGAAAGAGCACTTAGGGAAAATAGAAATTAAGACAAAGTTTGTCGACCTTCCTGTCGTCATTAACTATGCGTGGATTCTCCGAATAATAATAATAATAATAATAATAATAATCTACTTTTCTGGATGACAGCTGTCTTTGCAAGTGGTTTAAAATCTCTTGTTTACTGATATTGTTCAAAACAGGTTGAATCAAAACTGTTACTTGTGAAGAAAAACCTTATTTTTTTATTTTAGCATTTCGTGGACGGTGTATGTCGAACTGTGTGATGTTGTCATAAATAGAGCACCTGGCACGTTTGGTTAATTTCTTAACTAACCAAAATTTACTCAGATAACTCCAGTATGCCTAAACTTTACAATAGCGAATCATTCATTTATTATTATTTTTTTTATTTTCTTTGATTTCTGGCGTTTACACATTTCTTTCCGGGTCCCCCCCCCCCAGGGACCTAAGGTTAGAAATGGCGTCATGACACTTTCCACTGACAAAAAAAAAAAAAATTAAATTACATAGACAAAGCCCTTCGTAAGGTGTGGGCTGTACTTGTCAGAACAATTTTTTGTATCTCCTTGAGGCATGGACTTCCAGGAATCCCTTCAATTAGTCTACTGCAATCTTTTCCAACCAGTCCTAGGGCTCCAACTACAACAGGGATTGTTGATGTTTCCATATGCCACATTTTCGAGATTTCTATTTCAAGGTCCTTGTACTTTGACAACTTTTTGAATATCTTCAAAGATACATTGCAGTCAGTAGGGACTGCCGTATCAATAAGGAGGCACCGTTTTTGTTTGTGGTCTTTAATAACAATATCTGTCCTGTTGGCCTTGATTGTTCTGTCAGTGTGCATTGTTTAGTCCCATAGAATTGTAACAGGTCCTATCTCCGTAACCGGGTCTGGGTGGTGTTCATACCAGTTTCTTTCAGTTTCCTTCCCGTAGAAGTTGCAGATTTTCCAGTGCAGATATTGGCCCACTCTGTCATGTCGGGTTTTATATTCAGTGGGTGCCAACACCGTGCAACCTGATACAAGATGATCAATCGTTTCTGGATATTGATCACCGAATCTGCATTTTGGGCTGACAAAATACTTTAGTATATGTGCTTGATAATTCCTAGTTAGCAAGCATTGGTCTTGCGCAGCAAGGATAGAACCTTCATTTTCCGCTTTCAACCCTGCACTACGTAGCCACTGATGGGTACGGGTTTTGTCTACGTCAGCTTGTTTGGTACGGGCAGAGTATTGGCCATGAAGCGGTTTATCTTGCCATCGCTTCTGTAACTGGTCGGTTGCATTCGTCTTTGCTGTCTTTTTTAGGTATTTTGCAGTTTCAGCCGGTGTATTGTGCTGTAGTTGCATCTCTACGCCCATTTGAAACTCCATTTTGAATTTGTTGGCTTCTTTCATTACGGAGTAAAGACGCTTACTACTTTCATGTTCCTTGACGCATACCACCATCCAGTCTTCTGTAGTTTCCAAATATCTTTGGAGGCCAATTGTTGTAGTTTTGTAGGACAATTCTAGTTGAACTAATCCTCTTCCTCCTTCGGATCTGGGCACATACAGACGATCGACATCAGCTTTGGGATGATGCATGCGATAGCAAGTGAGAAGCTTTCTCGTTTTGGCGTCCATTCGCTTAATTTCAGCTATGGTCCAGTTAAGGACATTAAAGCTGTATTGCACCACAGGGACAGCCAATGTGTTTATGGCTGATATTTTGAGTTTAGCTCAGTATTTAGTACCAGACGTACACGCCTGTAGTACTCTTATTTTTCCTTCATTTGGGGGTGTTGTATGCCATCTCCTTCGCTAATTCCTAGGTACTTATAAGCTTCACCATGCTCCAGTTCCCTAATCTTTGTGACAAAATATAAATCTATTAAGGGTGTTTTTGTAATTCTACCTTTCTTGAAAGTTACTTTTGCACATTTATCTAATCCGAAGTCCATACCTATGTCGTCACTGAAGTATTTTACAATATTGAGGAGGCCTATCAACTCATTGTCGTCTTTGGCAAAAAATTTGAGATCACCCATGTAGAGTAGGTAATTGAATATTTTCTTATTTATTTTGTAACCATAGGTACTGTTGTTCAGTTCATGTGCAAGAGGGATTAAGGATAAACAAAACAGAAGGGGTGACAGAGAGTCTCCTTGAAAGATTCCACGTCGGATACTCAGACGGTTGGATATGGCAGTGCTCCCGGTGTGACTAAAGTATAGTTTGGTGTTCCACATTCCCATGCTGTGCTTAAGGAAATTTAATACCACAGGGGAGACTTTGTACATTTCCAAAGTCTTAAGGATCCAAGAACGTGGAACACTATCAAAGGCTTTACGATAATCAATCCACGCTGCACTTAGATTCCTGCGTCGTCTCCTACAATTTTCCAGGATCATTTTATTTATCAGAAGTTGATCTTTGCAGCCATATGAACCTCTTCTGCATCCCTTCTGTTCCAGCGGGAGAATGCTGTTTGTTTCGAGAAAGGAATAAGTACGGTTCGTCAGTACAGACGTGATCAACTTATACGTAGTGGAGAGACATGTTATCGGTCTATAATTTTTCGGTACCGGGTCGTCTGTTTCAGTTGTTTTGGTATGAGGTGTAATACCTTCAGTAATCCATTCCGGGATTTTATTGGGATTATTTACAAGCGTTGATAATGTTTTTGCAAGAATTTCATGGGTAGATGTGAGATGATACAGCCAGAAATTGGGCAACTTGTCATTTCCTGGGGATTTCCATTTTTGGGATTTCGTTAGAGCTTGCCTAACATCATCTGTGGATATATTTTCCCATTCTTGCAAGAAGGATGTCACGGCTCCATTTCGTTCGTTTACTTTTTATTAGTCGATTTGGTATTGAGTCACTAGGTCCAAGGTTGGAAAATATCGGGTTTGGTGACCAAGTGTCTTTTCGTGTGTGGAAGAGTTTGCTCCAGTGGCAGACTTTTCGTCCTCAGACTGGTTCCTCTCTGAGCGACGCGGCCCTTGTTGTCCCGGTTGACGGCCGATCCGGTATGAAATATTATTCGTATTCATTGAAATTGGTAGAGATGCGTTTTAACCTTGTCCGCCAAGGGATAATTATGTTCAGGTTACCAGGTATAGGACGAGTCTCGAAGAAGATCCAAGAGCACGCCCAAACAATGAGATTGTGAATTTATTAATATAACGAAGGTAGAATAGTTCATAATAGTGTATGGTATTCAGTGGGGTAGAATATACTAAGTTTTAACTTAGAATAAGTCCAAGTGACCACTCCAAGGGGGTAAGGGTTAGGGTTAGGATTTTATTTCTGGTGTTTACACATTTCTTTCCGGGTTCCGCTCAGGGACCTAAGGTTAGAAATGGCATCATAACACTTTCCAATGACAAAAAAAAAAAAAAAAAAAATTACATAGATAAAGCCCTTCGTAAAGTGTGGGCTGTACTTGTCAGAACAATTTTTGTATCTCTTAATTAATAATCGTTGAGGTTGTATATATATATATATATGCATATATATATATATATATATATATATATATATATATATATATATATATATTATTATTATTATTATTATTATTATTATTATTATTCGGTTTGTCTCTCCCTTAACACAGCCGTTACGCCCTGCCAATACGTAAGTAATTATTGATTATTCTGTTTTAATCCCGTAGAAAAACAGAAAATTCGGATATGCTATATGGTTTCACTGAGGAAATGAGTGTGTGAAAAAAGGAAAGAAAGAAAGACGGAAATAAAGAAAAAACAGAAATAAGAAAGAAAGATTGTAAAATAGAATGTTTAACGTCTCCTGTCAGTACTACATAGATAATGGACTATTCCATTTTGGTCGCGTAGAAAGATGGAAAAGACGCTACTTGGTTTCATTGAAAGACAACAAGAAAGAAAGAAAGAAAAAAAGAAAGAAAGAAGAGAAGAGAAGATAGAAGTGTTTACCATATGTTTCAGTGAAATGGAAAAAAAAATGTCTATTTCAAATTTTTTCATTTATACCACCTTATTTCTTTAAATAACGACCAGCATTCATATTTATGATTTTATCATATTTATGATTTTTATTTCAATATTTTGTTAAATTTGTTAAGCTCAAATATTTAACAAAAATACAGGGGAATTTTTACGGATAATTTATTGTCGTAGAACTCGCCATCACTTTATTCAATCATTAACTAAAAAAATTAAGATTCATCAGAAAATAAAAATAGGAAAACCGCGAAATTTCCACAGGTATTTTTAGTTATTATTCCTCGAAAATATCAGTAGATCTATTTTGAAGGTCAAATTAAATGCTTCTTTTTGTTTACCAAATGATAAAAAATATTCTCGATTAAAGGTGTTGATGATTATATTTTTTCTTTAAATCTTTACATTTTCAGATTAAATAAAGCGTGTTCATTTAAGACGGATCAATATCTGCAGTAAATAAATCAGTTTTATTGATGAAAATTTGTTTATTTCTCTATTGGATCATGTTATTTAAGTCATGGCAATTATGTGTGAAAAATAATATCGCCCAAATAACCGCCAAATCTGAAAGAAAAAGAAAAAAAATCAGTAGACGCTTAAACTTAATTCACATTTAAAATGGGTTCAAGTTATTGGAACGACCGTTATTAGCTAGGATTTAAATTACATTTGTATGACTTCCAATCAATTTCACTTGCATTCATTTCTTATTCAGTGATACGTGTTTGTGTTAATGATTACCAAACTAAAAAACGGAATCGAGGAACTGAAATCGAATAATGGTTGAGGTTGTATATATTAAATTCAGAGATGAAGCATTAATCCACGCCTCCCTGCGCGTTCGCACATTAGCAGAGACCTCGGCAACATATATAACCGCAGATATGCGACGATCTTTGATGGAGACAAAGTCCGCGAGTTAGTATTTGGTGAAACCACTAACCTATAACAACCTAATGCAGGTTGTAGTAGCAGCAAATGCTGTTCCATTCATTATCAGTCTTGACAAAACATTCGTTTTTACTTACATCTTCCAAAATTCTCGAAAGACATAACAAAACTTTACTAATTCCTCACTGATTATTATTTGACTAATCGCGGTTTATCAACAGTTTCAACATTCTTTGCTAAAAGTCACTGTAAATTTCTATATTTTTATCTTAGTTTTTTTTTTTTAATAGGCTAGTATTTTTATATTTATTCTTTGATGAGTTCTTTTACTACATTGATGTGTGGCTTTCTTGTTTTGGAAGGACTGAAGATAAGAGCTAATATCTCTTATTTTGAGAAAAAAATATGGTAAGTTTCGGTTACATGTTTGATACCATGGCATACAATTTAAGTTCAGTTTTCCGTCACATATTCTTTAAAGAGTCAACGAGATCACATTTATTAATCCACAATGAACAAAGAACTGTTGGAGATTCAGAAATTGTCTGGTTTAAGAATTATCTTAGTAACCTGGCCACACCTGAGCACAGCTGATAGATAATAGGAAAAGGAATAATAGAATAGAGTAGAAAAGAAAAGAGGCAGTGTGTGTGTGTGTGTGTGTGTGCGCGCGCGCGTGTGCGTGTGTGTGTGTGCGTGTGTGTGTGTGTGCGTGTATGTGTGTGTTTGAAAGTGAGAGCGAAAGATAGAGAGAAGGTGATAAATTGTGGCAAAGGAAAGACAATGAAAAAAAATAAAAAGAAACGAAGAATGATAAAACAAAAGAAAAGAACGATGAAGAATGACAAGAAAAACAAAATCGGAAAGGAACGAGATTTAAACGAGAAACGGATTAAGCCGAAGTGAAAAATAAAAGACAAGCGAAAAAAAAAAAAAGGGAAAATGGAAAACTACTGAAGACGAAAGGAAAAGACAGAAAAGGAAAGAAAGAAAAAGAAAACGAGGATCGATTAAGGCAAGAGACAAGAATTAAAAGAAAAAATAAATACGAGATAATAAAATGAAAACTGAAATGAACAAAAAAAAAAAAAAAAAAGAGAAAAAAGAGAGAAACATAGGAAGAAAAAAGAGAAATTGTCTGTGTGGTGAGCTTAGAATCCTTTTTCTCCCCAGAGTTGTCGGGACCGGAGAAGAAGTCTCTTATATCCGGGTTTCTCTTATATCCGGGTTTCTCTTATATCCGGGTTTCTCTTATATCCGGGTTTCTCTTATATCAGGGTTTGGTCTAATTTATATACATTAACACAGGCTCTAATTTGGGACCAGACAAAATATCTCTTATATCCGGGTTTCTCTTATATCCGGGTCTCTTATATCCGGGTTACACTGTATTATCATTGGGAAATTTATCCCGTTATAATTTCAAGGTATATTTAAGACAAAAGAATAGAACACAAATTGTTATTCTATCTATTTATTAAACTTAGCTTGGTTTTGGAAAGCTGAATGTACTGCGACTCAGTGTTGATCGAACTCAGAACAGCACTATTGGCCTGATAGATGAGCTCTCAAAACCATTTCTCCATATCGGGATAAACGCCAACGTATTTATTTTAAATAAACATTATAAAATAAGGAAAACTCTTTCACGCAAGAGAGTAGTTTTTTTTTTCTATGAAATACTGGCATCGTTATTAATTTATTACTATTGTACAATATTTACCAAACAATATACGATTGCATATGTGCCAAGGATGCCAGGTGGGTATGGTTAATAACTTTCAGTGTGTGTGTGTGTGTGTGTGTGTGTGTGTGTGTGTGTGTGAGAGAGAGAGAGCAAAGAAGAAACACACATACACACACTATGGATATGATCACTACTAGTACTGTGTTAAAAAATGAACGACACCTAACAAAGCGGAAGCATTTACCAAAAGATATACGATTTCACAGCATGTCGGATGGGAATGGAACTTAAAGAAAACAAATATTAAAGCAGGTAGAACTATAAATTCTGTAGATGGGTATTTATGTATATTTCTATTAAAACTCAGGTGTAACACGAACGAAAGAAAAACATTTTTCTTTTTGAAATAGGAGTATCTACTAGATAACTAGAATTTCTACCATGATTTATTATCAAAACAGCAATAAAGTCTCACATGACAGCGTGACGATGACAGATACAAAAAGAAAACTGCAGGACCCCATAGACAGGGTAGTACAATAAATCGAAAAGAATGGACTAACCAAAAATTTTAAGAAGACACAATTTATGGTGATTAGAAATAGGGACAACCCAAGATGCAAATTACAAATTGGAAACGTCAAAATCAGTAAGTAAAGAAAATGAACTTACTGTGAAAGGCTATAACGTATGATGAAAAATGTGACAGAGAAATCTGAAGCTTTTTTGAATATCAAACGACAGCTTCCAAAAATTAAGCAATGTTTTAAGAAACAGAAAACTGCTATGTAATATCTGGTAGCAAATATAATATATAGCAGCAGATATTATATATGACAGCACATGAAGGAGAGACCTGTCTATATTTCTGAGATGAGGTATCTTAACTGTTTACACTATTTTACATTGTTCGGACTGTTGTTCTCATTTTAATTTTCATATTTATGACGATTCGGAGCCATATGGTCTTCTTTGGGTGATATACGTTGGAATTCCGGTCTTCTTCAGGTCATATACCGGGTATATTGTTCTAGTTCCACCTAACCCAAACAGTTGTGAGTTCAATGCCTAAGACAGAAGGGGTGAACAAAAACTTGGAGAGACGAGTTACTAAGGGGAAACAACTGAAACTGAGATAACCAGGAAAAGGCATGGCAAGTGGAAATAGAATAATCTACCACGGTGGAAGAAATAAAGTGTTCGATTTGAAATTCCAACGTACGTATATCAACTGAAGTAGGCCAAGGACAACAGTACGAACTGTATAAATAATATAAATGAAGGAGAGAGTTGAGGTAATAGAGATTTGATTCTAGAGAAGGATAATTAGATGGAGAAAAAATGTGAACAACAAGGACATTGTAAGAAAATGGGCAGAAAAGGAAACTTGTGCTTAAGATCAGAAAGTGAAATTTCTGGGAAATGAGGAAAGAGTGCTAGGAGAATTTAAAACTCATAGGATATACTGAAGGAAAGAGGGGCAAAAGGAAACGCCGAATAAGAAGGACTGGGAGAGATAGTAAGAGAACAAACATTGCTTAGGACTACGAATAGAACAGATAGAAAGTTGTGGAGATCATTGATCGCCCACGTCCTGAAGAAAAACAGCACATCAAAGAACAAAAAAATATGGTGCCCAGCATATATTCTCTTCTTAATGAAACTGCTAATCTGCCATCATTGCTAATCAACTAGAGAATTTCAGCCCCGCTAACGGTACACGTAACTGATTCTTTAATCCGCCAAATTTTTCTTCTTTATTCGGCACCACGACCAACCAATTCCACTTTAACACCCGAAATCTTCTCAGTATTTTCAAATGAAAACTGCCAGCAAATTCTGACCTTGTGAGATAAAAATAAGCTCGTGTTATACCATAATACCTATTCTATTGTAACAGACTCTTCTACACATAATAAGTAGTTGTAGTAGTAGCGGTCGCCAGTTGGAGCTCAGTGGTGTTGAGTGAGTCAGTCGATGTCGGACATTGAAGTATCAACCATCACAACTAGATTGCTGCGTCATTAACTGTTATTTCAAGTTCCTAACGTTTTGTACGTCGAACCTAATTTAGGACGACTTATTGAAATACAAGCCTCCACTGGGAAAACTACTCTACAATAACTAGTAAATGGAACGAGATTCCTATCTTGTAAGATGGTGAATTACCAGGTATCCATGCTACAAAAAGAGATACTTTTCCTTATTTATTTGATAAGCCAAGCTTACTTCACGACCTTAGTAATTTCTACTGACGATCAAAAGATGACTATTATAACTAGAATTATAATTCTCCCTTTATGTGGCAGGCGCTCCAGAAACAACGGGGGTTGTTAACATTGATATATCAATTAAAGTACAATGGGATCCGTCCGTCAAATTCAGTTACCAATTTATTACATGTTTCAGATATCAATGTTCAAGACTAATTAAAAATCATGAATTTGAATACTGATTTTCTAGGAAGATTCTTTATACAGGGAACACTAATCGAACACAGTCTATTTTTTCTCTTTCTTCCCCATTTGTCACTATGCTGTACGAAGTTAAACTCAGCAAATATTAAGTACATCTCAATGGAAAACATATCATGTGGGTGACAGGAATATTATTATGTTAGGTTTTGCAGCAGGTGTTTTTATTGAGGAATATTCAATTCTTCGCATCGCTAAAGCTAGCGTCCTATAGGTAAAAAAAGGGGGAATGCCATTCGAATTTTAAATATGAAATACCTCACTTTTGGATATTTTATAATTTTATAAAATTATTTTTCCTTTAGAAAGGAAAATAATAAGCGCAGATGTCTTGCTATTAATTCGCACTGGTTAATATCAATATTTGAAGATAAAAAAAACGGATGAAAAGAAAATAAGACGATGGTTAGTATAGTCTCGCAGAATCTTCAACTAATTTTCCAATTATTTCGATCACAACACCATCTTGGAAAACATTTTTCTGATCGACATTACCTGTTTGAAAAGTGGTTTAGATTTCCTTATTATCATGTATAGCTTGGCAATTTAATTTTCACAACATGCGAAATAGTTCTCAGCAATAATTCCTTACTGCTATTTTTAAATAACCTGTTTAGTCGTGTTTTATTTATCTCATTTTAAGCTAATACTGATTAGCACTAGTTATATAGTTATATACAGTCTTTTGAAATAATATGGTTCTATGAATATCTACCTTGACCGATCAGACTATCCGATGTCCATTCGGCAGTGGTGATCATATAATTTTTGTTGTTTTAGACATTAAATGTTGCCACTTCTATGCTTAGGTTGGCAGTCCATAGAACCGGTTCTAGCACAGAGTTGGAGTTGTACTTCTAAACTGATTACCAAACCATGCTAGAGAAAAAAACTATTTAATCCATAGCGGGAAACAGAAGATATAGATTCACACCTAAAAAAGACAAATTGGGAAGTATAAGCATTCAAGTGCTGATACACCTTGACGAGTGGAGGTATTGATTTTCGGAGTGTCCGTATACCAAACTCTGGAGTCGAGATGCTGAAGATATATATATATATATATATATATATATATATATATATATATATATATATATATATATATTGTCTTACAATCTTTTGTGTCACCACTCAACAGCTGTGAGATGTTTGAAAAATATGGAGTAGATTAAAAAATGTCAAAATGAATAATCCTCAAGAATCATTGAAATGCGTATTACTACTTGCATTTCAATACATGCCAGATATAAAAAATATGTTGGAAGATGAAAAGTGCATTCAGATTAAAAACACAGGTGGCTCGATGACAGACTGCAGCATCAACAGAAAAAATCTATGAAATATGTTATTGCTCTGTTTTTTGTGGATATGCATGGTTTACTGTATTGCGAATGCGTAGCGTTAAAATCTTGCTGCACTGGTTGGCATGTCTCACTTCAGAGGTTTGGTCTGTGCAATATAGAATGTAAAAGAATATTTTGAAAGTCATGCTACAGCATTATGATGTTAGTACGTATTGCTTTTTCGATCAAAATGCATTATAGAATTAAGGCGTGGATTTAATTCACCACACTTGACACCATCAAATTAAAATTTGTATTTATAAATTTTGCATCTGGGGAAAAAATAAAGCTACCATCGATAATCAAAATTTAACCGATAGTATTACTGGGTTGAAGCCATGGTTATTTTAACACGATTAAACGTTGGCGTGGAGATATAGAAGTTAAGTAAACCATTTTGATGTAAACATCAAAATGGTTTACTTAACTTCAATACATATATGTACTAGTTATTAATTAACTGCTTATTGATATTAGTTTTGGCGCATGCTCTGAATCTATTATGAAAATGCCGAATGTCCAATGAATAAATTCTGATCACTTCAAGTATCTCGGTGCATGGATCAGTTATAACAGATTTACTATAGGAGTTAAAGAAATTGAACATAAGACGTAAGATGCAGCAAAACCCAAATATTAACCTAAGAGCTCAAGTCATGTTCTTATATTGTTAGATCTAGATTCTTACATAAATCTCATGTAGGCATCCAACTCGTTCAAAAGAAACTAAACTATGAATTATACAACGGTTTTCTCAGATTAGTTGTTAAAAATGGCTTCGATGGAATGGATCCTCTTGGACAACTCTTCATCAGATCTTATAGACTAGCGCTATAGAATCCCAAAGGATTTTACCAAATAACAAGACCACATCACATGATGAGTTTCAGCAGCAGCGACAGCTAAAATGAACAACATGTGTAACTAGATGTTGATATAATTATATGATCAGGGCGTTAGCTTTCCATACGGCCTTAAGCAAAAGGGTACGAAGGAAACATCCATAAATACTAGAGTGAACTTGAGGAACCTTTAAAAAAAAAAAAATCAAACACCATTAACGCTAACCCTTCGGCCAATGAATACCGAATGTTTCCTGTATAGAAACGACTTACCACACTATTAGCATCAGTATTAAATAAAATTCTGCAAACCTTTGCATAAAACTAATATTTAACCCATGAAAAGCAAAGCTTTTCCTGAATAAAATATTAAAATATTGGAAAAGCAAGAAACATATTGAGAACGACTTTTAAAACAAACAAAAACAGAGATTTGCTTCTGAAAGACATTAAAACAATAGCTTTGGTTCTTTTCGATGATAACGACTTCCGGTTTTACGTACCTAGAGTTTTAAATCTATTTCTATCATTCGAATAGTCTTCAAGAAAGAGTAATTTTCTATGTTTGGGGAGAAAGTTATCTAACATCTGCCGGGAAAGGAAGAATAAAAGAAAAAGCTATACTCTAAACTACAATTTAAAGTTAAAATTTAAAGATTCCGTTATCAGCATGTTATCGTTATAGTTTTTGATTTGACTTAAGTAAGACAAAAGGTGAAAAAATATCTTCAAACCATAATAAAAAAAACTGATGAAATGTTTACGAACCGACAAATAGTGACCTCACCGTTATTCATTATTAGGAAAAAAGGAAAAGATAAACTGTAAAAAAAAAACTCACCCTTATTCATTTGTTGACAATAACGATTCAGTCATCTTCAAGTTAATAGGTTCATTTTAAAGTCCTGCCGCTGACCTTGCTCAGTTTATAGACATGTTATTATAGAAATTAATAGGCCATTCTGTTTCGTTGATCCATTTGTTATACTTGTGGCAACATATATGTAAACTCCCTTTATTCGTTTTTTTTTTTTCATAGCACATTATTTTCCTTATATTTCTATTCTCTCTGGAATACACTGTCCCAATAAAAAGGATATGCATTGTGCAAGGCTTCACATCTAACAGATAATTACAGTGGAAGTTGTAATGTTCTGCTACACTCGATCGTTAATTATCATTCCACGACAGGGTTTCCAGTGTCATTGAGTATTAAGTTATTTCAAATTTTCGATAAAAAACAAATTTATCATCGCGTTTGTTTTGTGACATCAAATACAGAGAATCGGTTATTTTATATTCACATTCTCTCCATTTATCTAATCGCATTTTATTTCACTGACGTTTTTCACAAAAAAAAAAAAAAACCCAACAACAAAAAAACACGATATATCTATGATATAATATAAAATACATTATGAAGTTATATACTTACGTTCCTGATCTTCCCTATATGAGATTTTCAGTTGTTATGGGAACACGAACGCTATTCGAACTTATAAGAACGAGGTGCGTAGTATATTACATTTTATTGAATTTCTTTTGTGTCAGCTTTCTTTGAACTTTTGTTTTTTTTACGATTTAACTGTATAGATAAAAATGAAAGAATATATATTAAAAATTAAGTCAATAAGTTTTGAGATTTGATAACAAGCCAGCAATTATTGTTGAACATTATTGTCATTGGAGAAAGAACAAAAAGAAACCACTGAAAATAAAAAAAGAAAGGAAGAAAGATATCACGGAGAAGACTAAAGTAGAGATTGCCAGGGTGGAGAGAGAGAGAGGGAGAGAGAGAGAGAGAGAGAGAGAGAGAGAGAGGGAAAGAAAGAGAACGGCAAAGAGAAAGAGTTTAGGTATTGTAATCTCAGGGGTATATATATATTTTAGATTAATTTTAAGGGAAAAATCTAAATAACATACATACTGTCGGAGTTTATCACTTTGAATTCATAATTTTTAATTTTAATCATTTTTAAAACAAATATATAATAAAGATATATTCTGAGTAATTAAAATTAAATCTCCTGTTTTACAGAAAATTTACAGGTTCTGATTATTCCTTGCATGGTAAAAAAATGTTTTAACGACCTACACTTTCAACTATCGGGCTATCTGCTTTCTACCTCTATTTGGAAAACTTCTAGAGGTCCTAACCGATGATGAATTAGTTCATTATCTCTGATCGCAGGACCTTTGTTCAGACAAGCAAATATGACTTGTGTTTCAACTGCTGATGTACTGACGATAATTGCTCTAGATAAAAACAATGAAGTCCGGGCTGTAGCATTGAACATCGTAAAAGCTTTTGACAGGGTCTGACATTTAGGTATTCTCCACAAGCTAAAATGTTTCGGCGTATCCGGACACCATTTTGAAATGATCTAGTCTTTCCTATCAAATCATAAAATAAAAGTTATCCTGAATTGCCATTCGTTTAAATACTTTCGTTTTAACGCGTGTCCCTCAAGACTCCAACCTTGGTCCTGCTCTCTTTTGAATTTTTATTAATGACTTTCCTGATTACATCAGCTCTCAATTTGGTATCAACGCCGATGACACAATTTACGCCGATGTTCAAAACGATCCCAAGTCCATCGTTAAATGGTAAAAAGATAGCTTGTTAATTTTAACGCCTCCAAAAGTAAACTTCTGTATATTAATCATATTTTAGACCCCCCGCTGCCTTCCATCAGTATGTTACCCACCAGCAAAGTCATTCGTTGCGCCTTCTCCGCCTCAGGTTCTCTACTGATATGAAGTGGAAAGACTATATTGAATCCATTGCTAGATCAACTGTTAAGAAAATTGGTTCACTATGTTGTCGAGACAATTCTTCTCTGCAGAATCTATCTTACATATCTATAAGTCTACAAACCGTCCATACTTTAAATATTACTGCCATATATGGGCCAGTCACTTATATTTACCTTGATTTCCTTGATAAGATCTAAAGAAGAATCAGCAAAAATACCCCCAACCATACACCCAGATGAACACCCACAAACACACCTACTCCCTCACCTTCTCAATGCCCCCCCCCGCAATAAATAAAAGTCTGGAAGCCCCGGTTTTATCAGAAAAAAAGAAAGACAGTTAAACTTTATTTGATTTGATATGTCTCTGGAATTTTGCTAGCTACATGTAAAAGATATTGAAATTCCAAAGAATTTCCACAGAGCCAAGAGGCTGCTGAAAGTTGTGCGATCAGGGCCGAGTACGCGGAAGATATGGTGCATGATCGAGGAGGCGAACATGTCTCTTAAATTATTGCCCCCAGCGGCATACAAGCACGATGCGCAAATGACAAGAATGAAACAATATTGGAGGCTCCAAAAAAATTAAACAATATGGGAGGCTCCTCGTTTTTGTTCACCCATCCCTGGCTTTAAAATTCTCGTTTCCGAGAAACATTGGCGGCCTGTCTCTTAATGGCACCATCAACAGTGAGATGGGCACAGGATCATTGGGACAGGCCGTCGGTATTCTCATCCAGGTCCTTTTCAATGAAGCAGAGTGACACTAATCGGTTTGATGATGGCACTCTCGTCGGCTAGTGCGTATGCCCGGGGCCTGAGGTCGAAGTCTCGCAGGGCGAGGCTCTCTTGTGACAGTTAGCGTCTCGGGCTGTTGTGTGCAGGAGACCCGTTTTCTACTCGCGATTATGAGGGCATACTGTCTAGGGGATTTCCCCTCTATTTAGCATGTTTTGATGGAGACTCAAGAAGTGTCTTCTGACTGGTGAGCATGTTTTAAGTGTGGTGTGTGCTCTTGTCTTCGCAGATCCGGCGAGCTGGCTTTTCGTCTCATTTGGGTTTATGCGAAACCCCAACGAGACGAAGGAGCCTTATACTTATTCAATGACCATTCTGTGTGGCGTGACTTGTTTCGGCGGACCGAGCCTTTGTTGACGATATCTCGTCGGGTAGTTTTAGATGGCGAATAGAATGCTCTCCTTGACCCCGATATAGATCGTGTAGGGGCAAGATTGGGTACTAACAACCAAGACGTGAATCCATTTCGGGATTTTGTCAATAAGTATCGTAAGGAATATCCTTTGTGGTAGTGTGTACTTGGACAAACAGAATCGGCTACAGAGGTGCGTTCTAGCTACCACGACCGAATCTTAGTTAAGAGAATCAATGTAAGGCTCTTATAGTTTCCAAGCTTCTATTATATTGTTTACTCTGATCATAGGCTCGTCCGGGTTCGTGTAAACTTAGATAAGCATAAGGTTAATGAAAATTGAACTCATCGTTATTTGGTAAGGAAGATTTATACTACTTTTATAGCTGGAAATGACAGGGGCTGTGGCTAGGAATATCTTCTTGTGAAATAAGGTACGGATGATGCTTAGGTTGAAGTTTTTTACATATAGATCTTCTATTATTCTAAGATGTCTTCTAAAATTAGATTTCTTTAGATTGATGGTGTTATAAACAATCATTTTTCTAATGGTAATTGTGTGTAGGTATCAAGGTATTTTTTATGGTGTGGTCCCTACACTTTCATAAGCGTCACCCACCCAAGGAAAACCGCAAGAACGTTAGAAAAGATTTTCATTGTCTGTCATATTCAATGAAAGGCACACAAATCATAATAAACATCTATCTATACGACAGAATTACTAATGTTGGAATTTCTTCGGTCAGATTTCTTATACGATAAGAATATATATAATATATATATATATATATATATATATATATATATATATATATATATATATATATATCAGGTCATCCCATAAGTTCTGTCCGAATTTTAAATTTTTGTTAAAATGAACGAAATTTAAAGAGTATTTTATAATGTCTAATGGAGCTGAACATTATTTTTATGTTTAGATGCATTTAAACTGATCAAATTTTATTTCAGAGAACAATAAAATTAAATTTTGTTTGATTAAAACCCTGCTAACATGGAAGTACCCAAGAATCATTTGAGGCACATAATGCTTTATGAGTTCAAGAATGGAAACTCAGCAGACGAAGCGGCTAGAAACATTCACTCAGTTTATGGAGAGGAATATGTGAATGAAAGAACTTGCAGAAGATGGTTTGCAAAATTCAGAGGTGGAGATTTCACCCTTGAAGATGAAGATCGAACCGGACGTCCAGTTGAGTTTGATGAAAAGCTTCTTGAAGCAGCCCTTGAAGAAAATCCTACTTTATCAGTTGAGGAATTGGCAGTGGTTCAAACCATACAACTGTTCATCGTCATCTTCAACAACTTGGAAAAGTTCCTAAATTTGGAAAATGGGTGCCTCATGAATTGTCTGAAAACAACCTCAAATCCCGAGTTGACATCTGCTCTTCTCTCCATTCTCGCCAAATTGTTTCACCTTTTTTTGGATAGACTTGTGACTGGCGACGAAAAATGGATCTTTTATCGAAATGTTAAGCGTCGTAGACATTGGCTTAGTAAAGGGGAAGGACCCCAGCCACAGCCGAGAAGGGAACTTCATGGGAAAAAGGTTCTTCTTTCAATTTAGTGGGATAATCCCTGTTGTTAATAAATGCAACTTGTATAAGGTCGTTTTCACATCTAATCCTCATGTCCTGTTATTACCTGGATGTATTATAAAAAAAACAAACAAATCAATTTCCATGCCTGATGCTCTCTGTATGAACAGATGAAAGTACTAGCAAAAAAGACCTTATACAAGTTGAATTTATTAAAAACAGGGACCACAACATTCATCTAGAGGTTCGTGGGTTAATGGAATTTTAATAAATTTGTTTGCGAAGATGTATTCTCGCCATTTATATCATTAACTTCACTAATCTGTTTTTTGTATGAGTGATTCATGTAATATATATATATCCCATTGAGTTCTATGTATGAGGTTACGACGACCACGTACTAATTATGTGCATGCCTGTAACAGGCATGACTTTTGAGACTGGCTCAAGAATTACACCAAAGCCCACGACGAGTATAGGAGAATTTATTGTATTCAAGTGCAGCAGGAACACTATTAGCTGTTTTATTTTGCTTTCATGTTTCATGCAGTCGATTGATGCTTACTTCTTGATGGTGCATTATTCCTGAATGGCAGCAAGAACAATGCTCTGATCTCTTCATAGCTACTTCAAAATTCTTGAATGGAATGATGACGCAAGAAAGGTTGTTTTTCAGTTTATCGTTATACCTGAGCCAAAATCTACCAACATTTCTATGACCACTATGGAGTGCACTAAAAAAAAAAAAATTGGTATGCGATCATCACTCATCGTTCCCACAAGGCCAGCACAATGTAGTTTTGACTGCATTATAAAGGTCTCGATGGTACCAATCTTTCATTTCTCAAAACTGTCGGTATTTGACACTCGCTCATCAAACGTTAGGCCACAGATTGTACGGAGACAACATTTATAGAAGACATCTAATCGTTTAATCTTCTATCTATAAGGTGTCCAAGTTTCAGAGACATAAAAATTAAGATTAAGGTGCAAAGCTTTATTCCTCTTTCGTCCCAAAACCTATGACACAGTGAACCAAAGGATCCGCTGGGTTTTGCAATACGATTAACAATCTAGTCATCAAGTGATGTACTTGAATTTACCATGCTTCCGATATATATATATATTTGATATATATATATATATATATATATATATATATATATATATATATCAAATATATATATTCAATGATCTTTTGGTTGACGGCCAGTCAGAATCACTTCGTGCCGAGTCAGAGCGCAGCAAGTAGCAGCTCTTATCCTTGGTAGAAGTGTTAATGCATGCGTAAATATTCCTGTCATTTTTGACGGATAATATGGTAATTCTTATATAAAATATATGTTAAATAGAAATTTTCGAAATAGAAATATGTACTCGCCGCCATCCATGTGTATTTTTTTATTTTCAGTTTATTAGATTGTAAGTCTTTAATGACGTTTCGGTTTTATGAATTTGCTTTCATGTTGAAGACAAAAACCAAAAATTATAATAAATATCTATGTATGCGACAGAATTGGTAATTTTGGAATGTCTTCTGTCAGATTACTTATATGATAACAATGAAAGTCAGAACACACCGAGACACACACACGCGCGCACACACACAAACATATATATATATGCATATATATCTATATTCTTTGATTTCCATATATTCATACTCATCATATAATTGCATTTATAATTTGAAAGAATGATTAGTTACAAAGATTTTTTTCTGAAAAATCAATACTGACGACACATTGTAAAATTCATTTGATGATCTATATCAGACTTAAAAGATCTTGCAAATAAATGTCCTGTAAAATACGTTAGGTTGCTGAAATTATCTTTTCACATCTGCCTTCCAAAAAGTCGAATTACTGAATATATATAAATATATAATATATATATATATATATATATATATATATATATATATATATATATATATATATATTTGTGTGTGTCAGCGTGCGTGCTCACATATAGATGGATGTATAATTTAAAAAAGAATTCATCAGTTACCCAATGAATTTTAAGTTTTTATTTATGACATCAAGTCGTTTAGAACCTTCTAGAACACTGAAAAATTCTCCTCTCAAATAATGGCCGATTTAAGATATCTGATTACAAGGTGCATCGGTGCATTCCTCCATCTAAAATATTTAAAAAAATGGACACGCGCATCAGGAAGAAAATCTCATTATTCCCACTACGAAATACACCTGAAAAATTCCGTTTCCATACATATATAAACATGGCTGGTAATTCTAAAAGCCTCCAAGTTCACAGTTTTTAAGATTATATTTCTGATACTGGATCAATGAAAACAGACACATTCAATATTTTTTATTCTTTCACACAGTCGAACATGCACGCAAGCGTGTTATTAACGCCATTATTTGAATATTGTGAGGGAAATATTAAAAATGTCATTGAAGTTTGTTCAGTTTTTTATTGTGCGAATTAAATATCTTTTGCAGAAATATAATAATTTGATTTTATTTGGGTGAAAATGCACTTTCAATAATATTTTAACTTCCTACTTAATCTGAGAAAAAGATTAACGGAATCTCAGAAGTGTATCATTTAAACCTACAGTAATGATGCACTGGGCGTAAGCAGGTATCACGTGACTTCGCGATTTGGAGCCGAAAATGTTTTATTAATACGAAAATGTATCGGTTAATATTCTGCAGCTTTCCCGTTCTCTCGTTGCAAAACGATCATAAATGTGATGTGGAAAATTCTTCTTCATAGTACATGTTCATCAGACATGTTATCTTTATACTATCAGTTGTTTTGCTCCCTGTAATGCAAGTTGTCTGGCTAGCAGCTCAAAGAAGTTGAAAATATTGCTTAGTTTCTTTAAGAGTTTAGCATATCGAAACCAGAATCGTTTTTGAGACAATTTTGAAAAAAAAAAGCGACGTATGGCCAGAGGAAGCCAGAGTAAGTAATTTACTGTCTAAACAATAATGCTATGAATTTATTAATTTTGACTAAGAATGCTGGAAATTGTTTTGCATCAAACGAACTCATAATCATAGATATGAATGCCTAAGGAGCCTGAAGATTAGTAAACTTCGAGTTTTTCGTTTGATACGTGTTGTAACCTCACTGGATATTCCTCTAGTATGGACATGTAATGAACTAACTTAAGTATAGCGATTTAAAATACATACTTTACATTTATATAGACTTTAATCCCCCACCTCCACCTGCCGGCACATACATAGACGTGCGCGCACACACGCATACACACATGTCTGGTAGATGTATATTAATCTATAGCGGACGTGTAGTTAGAACTTTCGTTTCCTGTCCATGAGACCCGGGTTCTTCATAGCCGAGTGGTAAGAACCTTCGCTTTCTTACCCGGGTTCAAATCTCGTCATGTTCAATTTGATAGGGAGACGGTTTATTGACATGTCTGGAGAGTCATTTCCTATGTGCAGCATGGTTGGCAAATACCTGAAAAACACAATACGGTTTGAGCCAGTCCTCGATGGAGGGAACTATTCATAAACTGTCGATGGTTGGGCTAACATGAATTCACAAGTCATCAAATTGTTGAGTACACCAGATGATGCGACCTCTCACAGAAGAAACTGAAACTATGGTCCGCTAAACATAGTTGTACTATAAACCACAAATGTTCTCTGGGGTATTGAAAAACACAAATGTGCCTCAACAAGTGTCTTGCAATCGGGATTGGCTAGTCGCCATATTAGACGGGTGCGCTCGAAAAAGTGTAACCGGCTATTATAATTACGACTCAAGCACAA
Source organism: Acanthosepion pharaonis (assembly GCA_903632075.3). NCBI lineage: Eukaryota > Metazoa > Mollusca > Cephalopoda > Sepiida > Sepiidae > Acanthosepion > Acanthosepion pharaonis. Next base: position 330,929 of record CAHIKZ030000692.1, read on the forward strand.
ACAGATATAGCTAATTTATATATCATGCTAGGCATGTGTCCTCAGATAATTTAAATCAAATTAACAATATCAAATATATCAAATTAAAAAATAAATCATTAAAAATTAAAAGGAAAATTCTCGCTTTTCCTAAATAAATTTAATGTTCTACAAATCGAGTGAACTTTCTTCGAACCAGATACTTTTCTATCAAAATATTCCCCGTCTTTGCAACAATTTATTAATTCCCTTTGATATCAAGAGGTCATTTATTTTATTTTATTATTATTTTTTATCATTTCACCCTAAACACTTCACTGAATCGACAAATTCGTTGAAGACGTCTTCCTTTTTTTTATTTAAAAACTTACTTGCCTTTAAGGATGTTGCTTATATTCTTGAAAAACTTTCATCAGTAGGGGAGAGCTCAGATGAATAGACATGTAACAAAAGCGGATAGATTCTATTCCCCAAAATGGATGCTGTTTTCAAAATTTGAATTCATTATTTCAATCTCATCTTTCTCTTTGTCTCTTTGTCTCTCTCTCTAATGATTCGTGAAATATTTGGTTGCTAAGATTTATCAATCCACTTAAATTCAACCAAATACTTGTTATATAATAATAGTATTACGGTTGCAATTTCAATTAATCAACGGAATTTTAAAAAAAACTGAGCAGATTATCGTTACATACTTGATATTTTTCAACATAAGTTAAGAAAAAATACTTCTTTTTAATTATTATTGAGTACAATTGCCAGAAAACCTAAAATGTGTGATTTTTTTCTCCGTTGAATTAATGCAGAATTTTATCAATGGGTTTAATAAAGAATAAGTCTCAAAAACTGTCGTCACACTGCATTTTGTTGCGAGTTTTCTGATTGAGGTTTTTGGATCATTTTCCATCACCGCTTTCAAATCATTACAATTGATTGATTTTTCGTCTGATTTTTTCTGACACACACACACACAAACGTACACACACACACACACACACACACACACACACACACGCACACAAACGCACACACACAAACACACAGACAAACAAATATATATATGTATCACACGAAAACAAAGACAAAAGTACGTATACACGTATGTCCGCAAAGTTTAAAGAAAGTTTACGGTAGATGGCGCTGTGTTGCCATGTAAACTAGGTTGCGTTTGTCATTTGTGTAGATTTATGGCTAGTCTGTCTTCAACGTTTAATGTGTGTAGTAGTGAGTTAACTGAGAATTGCTTCGTTTAACAATGGCTGGATATTCATATTGTGAGCAGGCAGAAAAAACATCTAAAATAATTGGTTTATGCAGCAGACATTAATAACGCAGAAACGCTTCATGAACGTGTCATGAGGGTCTGCGAAACAATTCGATACCGCGTAGAAGTATTTGAAAGGGTCCGCCAGTCAATGATTCAACGAGTGCATGCGAGTGTAGAAGTAAGCGGAAGAGATTTTGAACATTTTTTATGATTTGCTGTGTAAATATGTTTATATGGAGATTCTACCTTGTTTTAATGTCAGAGAACAACCCCCAAAGATTAACAGATTCTACCGGAAAGTTTAAACTTAAAAACGAAGGATTTGCAGACATATGGTTATATGGACTTTTGTCCTCGTCTTGGTATTAGGAACCTGCCACCAAAGTTTGTAAAAGTATTTTGATACACCATATATATATATATATATATATATATATATATATATATATATATATATATATATATATATATTGTTTTAGCATACCTACGGACGATAATGTGTATGCTCCCATTCAGATTAATACAGCAGTATATACTGTATGTGGATCTGCAGTCGGAGATTCGTTTCCCGCTGTGCTGGTCAAACTCTCCGGCAAAGAGGATCCCCAGACGAGGCTATGTCGAAGGGCAGAGTCTCGTCTAGGGAAACAGCTACCCGACCCCGTTTTATACGGGGTCTACGGGGAATTTCTATCCGATCTTACGGGATGGCTGTGCTAGCACGATGTCATAATTCATCGGGACTGTGGATTTGTGCATACTCGCATTGTTTAAATTGCCCACTCACGCAGAAACGGTAACTCAGGCCTGCTTGGCAAGTGAGGTCTGTTGTGTTGAACAAAGAGAAATATGCCCGTAGTGGTGATTGGTTATCCGGATGTGCTCGACATATATATATATATATATATATATATATATATATATATATATATATATATAGTTTGATTGATGTGAGTTTGTGAGTCTGGGTTTCACGCTATTTGTGATTGTCAGACAAGCTGAATAATTTTTAAATTTTGGATTTTTATATGGTTGCGTATATCGGCGTTTCTAAGGAAGTGGGAGGAAAAATTATCGGGACGTCAGACATACTTACGCAAACATACATACACGCACGTACACTTATCGACGTACGCAGACACACACGCGCGCACGCTCACTCACCGGAGCTCACACAAACATAAATATATGTGAACAGTGTGGGATTGGGCATATATCCTCATATATGTGTCTTTGCACACACACACACACACGTACGCATTTGGTCGCTGTATTCAATGTTGGACTCTGTAGCAAATATTTCCTCTCCTGTTGCGCTGTCTACGCGCAGACCGTTTTTCTATTTTTGGTCGTTGAATAATATTTACTTGCACGCACGCATATACGTATGATGGGGTCTGTGTATGATGAGTAAATTTTGCTATTATTTTTATTTTTTAATTGTTATATATATGTATATATTATATATATATATATATATATATATATATATATATATATTATCCAAATAGGCCACATCATTATAATAATTTTGTTATTGTTGACTTTTCTATCTCCATTTTACTTGATTTTCTGTTTTACAAACTATTGACTTAATCTCCTTCATAATCTTGATATGTTTTTTATATTTGAGAGAATTTTCTTTGCGATTTTCTACAGATTTAATTTCATAAAATGTTTTTTCACCTCTATCTCTCGACCTCTTTCTCTTTATCGATTTGCTTGTTAATAGACATGTTTAAATCAATTGAAAAATCTCTTGCTTTTATATTGTATTCCAAATTCGCAGACGTTTGTATTTCTCTCACCTTCACGCTTCTTTTATATAACCTCTTCTCTTGCATTTCTTTTGTATTTAAGTTATTTTCTTATAATAATCCCCCCCAAAATGTTCCTGCATTTCCACCTCTATTTCACTTCCTCTGATTCACTTCTTATTTTATATTTTGTAATTATATTTATGATCATCTATCAGTTTCTTGCTCTGTTTTACCAGAATGTCCAATTTATGTTTTGTTTTAATTACAAATATTGGCCTCTTCCCGTTTAAGGTAACAATTATATACCAATTTAAAATGTCACCCATCCTATTACTAACAAGGTTCGATGCTGTTTAACTACATTCTATGTAATTTTCAGTCTTCTTCTTTTTCTTATTCACCGGCGGGCACCTTAAAATTGTCGTGTATATCTTCCATTCTTTATTTTTTTGCAATTTATTTAACTATTGCCTATTGTTACATACGTGGAACATATTTTAAAACATATTTTTTGATACCAGACGAGCAGTCATTTTTTAATTATTTTATCGATACCATACATAGAAAAGACTAAAATACAACATGTGTTACTTACACATCGCTATGAATAAAATGAATTCTTGTCTTGTATAGACAGTGATGTCTTAACTGGGGAACAATGGGAGTTAAAAGGTTAAATCTATTAATTTCTACTACTATTGCTCGAGTTTTCAAAATCCCTTGTCTTGACTGTAGAATCTTAAAATAATAGTTTTCTATTCCACCTGCTTCTTCTGTTAAATATAACGTCAAACTTATTTTTCCTACTTCCTCATTATTTTCAAATTTTGCTTGCTATCTTTATATATTATAGACTTTTCATCTTCACTCTTTCGTTTCTAACTTTCCCTCCTGCTCATATTTTTATACAATTACTTCCTTTACCTTCTTTCTCACCTGCTTCACTCTTCGAATCGTTTTCGTATTTATTTCCAAATATTATTTATGATCGTAATTTGCTTTTCTACCCATTACACAGTGCATACTACCTTTCATCCTTCTAGTGTTTCTTTTTTCATTCGCTCTTACAATTTTTACTTCCATTACCGTTTTCTAATTCAGATATTTATAATACGCACTTCACATTTCTTTTCGTTTTTTTTCCTTTTGGCTATTGTCTCGAAAACTTCTCTTCTTCCTGGTCACATATTACCCTCTCATCCTCGTTCACATACACCCGCTTTTCAGAAATTATTATCAATTTCTCATAATCTTAGATTCTTCAAAGATTTTTACTGTTGTTATTTCAAATGAAAAACAAGTAAACAGACACAAAAAAACGCATTATAATGCAAGTTAAAAGCGATTGAACATCAGCCACAGCTGTCATAATGACTAAAACAAGATAGACGCATAACATTTAAAATATTAATAATAATACTTGTTATGGAAAAATATATTTTGTCTACGGAAAGAATTGTTTCAGTTCATTGCATAAACACTCAGGAAAATAGATTTCAAATAATAATAATAATAATAATAATAATAATAATAATAATAATAATAAACGACTCAAAGGAATTTAATGAAACTGAAAGAATGGAGGATAAACCTGTGTAAGAATGGAAAAACATAACCAAGAATAATGTTAAGATCCATAAAATACTTGATCAAATTTTTATCAATGCTAATTACTAACCCCAATCAAATTCCGGAATTGATCACTACCAAAAACGGATGAAATAGAGGACCCACCACATAAATTGATCACGTCTGTCCGGGTAAACTCTACTTACTCTTTTTTCGATTAAAACAATATGTTTTCTCTTGGAACAGAAGAGATGTCCAAGAGGTTTATATGGTTACAAAGATCGACTACTTATAAATAAAATGATACCAGAAAATTGCAGGAAAATGTAGAAATCTCATCAAAGCTTGGATAAATTACTGTAAAGCCTTTGATATTATGCCAAACTTTTCGATCCTTAAGGTTTCAGAAATATACAAACACTCCTCGGTGACAGTAAATTTCCTTAAATATAGCATCAAACTGTGGAAAACAACATTATACCTAAATCACACCAAAGGTACTGTCGCTTCCATTTGTTTGATATCTGTTCTGTCTGTCCTTAATGGCCCTTTCGCATGAACTACACAGAAATAACTATGGATACTAAGTAAAAAAAGAAAGTGTTTGCTCACCTATTCTAGATGGATATCGAACTCTTTGCTAAAGATATTTTTCATATAATATAAGTACATGACCGTAGGAGGTCGGATTAGTGAAATATATCTGGATGAAAGGTGAAACTTTTGAAATAATGTGAAATGAATATAAAAAGTCACGTTTTTACTAAATTAAAAAAAATAATAATTATTTCACTATAGTATGACCACAAAGATGTTTTCAATTGAAACTGTGTCAACTATATATAATTTTATACTGGCCATATCATGAAATCTCAACACCGGAACATCGCCAATTTTGAAGTTTGGTTGTAAAACCATTGTGTACGGGACCCGATACAGTACTTTCCTATTGCATGAAGGTGGGTAGATTCAGCGATATCTAAATTGAAACTGTAAGTACCCGGGAATTATTTTTTTTATTGAACCCTTCTTAAGAAAAAAAATGTCTTCGTACGTATATCCATGATTTTATCTAAGAGGGATAAAAATAAAAAAATAAGCATGATACCTGTATGTTGTTGCTTGTGGCTATGAAATATAAAAAAATCTAACTTCATATTTTGGGACTGGTGACCATATTTGGTTTAGAGTCAGGCTTAAATCTTGCAGCCAATGAGATCGGTGAATTTTTCGCTGAAACTTGTGTATAAAAACTCTTGTTATATTTTACATTGTTTGTATATTCCTACGATATCCACAATTATATCTCTAAACGCTCTATCTCCTATTGTAAGCAGTCTACTCCCGCAAATATAGAGCATTGCAAACTCTCTCTCTCTCTCTCTCTATATATATATATATATATATATATATATATATATATATATATATATTTGTGTGTGTTTGTGTGTACTTATGTGTGTGCGTGTTTGTGTGTACTTATGTGTGTGCGTGTGTGAGTTTTTGTCTAGATAGTGTTTAAGGTAAAATTCAATCTATCTATTGCCAGAAAGTAATGAGAAAAAATATTAATTCTGTAGAAGAAATGTGTTTTAATACTAAAACAACACTGTCGCTTTAATTATCTTTGCCAATTATTAGTATGCCATAATTTGCGATATCGGTTTAATTAAAAGTATTCCGTTATATATGCCAAATTTTTCACTCTATTTTCGCGTATTTCTTTTACTTTATTACGTAACCAGGCGTCGACAGGCAAGATTATACATTATTGCCAGAAAAAATTCAAACGTATCCTCGTTAACGATTCTTGGACTATATTGGTGTTGTTACACGCTCAAACACACATGCATTTTTTAAATATTTCGCCCCAAGCAAGGCGATAAAACCACTAAGACGCAAGGGGTTACTTCGATTGAAAGAGAATGAGAAAGGTATAGTGAGGAGAAAGGACAATAAAAAGAGCATTTCCCAGGCGAGAATTGCGAGAGAAAAACTATTAGAAAGGAACTTACTTGTATATCAATCTAATTCAACCGTAACAAAGTGAGACCTACTTTCCAATTTAGTAGTACGCTTAAAAGCACTCAGTCGGGTCACCAAAGAAGAAAGCTCATCATAACAATTGCTATTTAAAATATTTATAAAAAAAAACAAAGTGATGCCACGTCAAAGCAGTAAGAAAGTGACTACAGTTGCGATGCCAGGTCAAGACCGATAACATTACAGGCCGTTCTTTGGATTTTATGAAGAATTTCGAAATATACAGAAGGAGCACCAGACCAGATAAGGCAGCAATATCCAAGGCACAGATTTATAAGTGTGCAAGATGGATTCCGACGAGAGAAAATGCCTACCATGACACCGTGTGCCAACTTTCCTAACCGTACAACTAGCAACTGATTCACTGTAATCACTTCACTTAATGTTAGTGGAAAACGTGAGTCCAAGAAGCTGCAAGCCGTTGCTCTAGTGAAGGTTAGCCTTAACCATGCTAATAGAAAGCAAATAAAACGTTTCTATGATGATTAAATGAGAGCACTATTTACTTTATTCGGACTATTGTCCTCATCTTTGTCGCCATATTTATTACAATGTTTCGGCCGTTGTACGCTCCAGCCTTGTTCAGGTGGTTGGAATATCGAACTGAACCATTTATTTGGCTTACTGTTCTAGTTCCACGTGCCATGTTTTAATGGATGCCAGTTATCAGTTATTTCCTGTTAATTCCCCTCTCCAAGTTCTCCACTAGCTTAACCGTGTATAGAACTCACACTCTTTGCGTCCTGTCACTGGATCTAACCAACGCCTTTATCTACTGTGCCATGTGTCTTAAAGGACATATGGCACAGTGGATAAACGCGTGCAGAGAACATGGAGATAATACATAATAAATATAATACGTAATAAATATGGCGACAAAGATTAGGACAATAGTCCGAATAATGTAAATAGTGTACATAATACCTCATCTCAGAAATATAGACAGATACTAAATGAGAGCAATTTTAATTTGAAGGTGTTATAATTTATGAGCTACTCCTTGCCCCAGTTAACCACTGATTAGAGGTCTTTTTCAAGAGCAGTGTCATTTTTACTTTGGCGGACATATCTGACGTTCTCCTGAGACATGAGTAAACAGTTATGACATGAGCATAAATACCTATTTGGGAACTGATGGCATCGAGAAAGTCATTGGTAAAAATAAGAAATAGCGTAGGTTCAAGGGTAGAGCTCTGTATGACACCTGCTTTAATAAAACGTGTCCGTTCAATACAAACTTCAGTACAGGATTTGTTACGTACGATTGGATTAAGCCAAATATTCGCCCAGAGACACCATACCCTTTCAGCTTGAGGAGAAGGACAGCAAGTCACACCTTGTGAAACGCCTTCGAGATAATTAAAGCCAAAGCTCGAGCCACGCTCTTCTTATCTAAAGCCTGATAGACAAATTCAATAATAACCGTTAACAAATTGGTAATAGACTTAGAGAAAAGAAAGCCATAATGGTTAGCTGAAATAAAGACGTGTACAAATATTATTTGTATATTTCTATTTTTGCGTAAATAAAAGTTTCCAATTTTAAATACTTTTAAACATTTTTTTGTTGTTTCCTATTTACAGCCTGTTTCAGGCAGATCAGTTTTTCAAAGTAGGCGCTTGTTTATCTTAGACGCTCCTGAAATCTATCGTTCTTTTCACTTTTTTTTAATATAGATACAAGAGCGTACTGAAAAATTCTCAGCTTGATTTTTAAAATAGGAACAAATAAACGGCGCATAAAAACTGTTTTGTGATACTTTCTTCGTCGTGCCGAGAACTTTTCAGGAAATTCTTGTATATATATATATATATATATATATATATATATATTGAACAATAAATATTAAAAAATTAAAATCTTCAGACACACTGGGTTGTATATTAATATTCTTTCGTTTTTATTATTTCATTTAGATTCCTCGACTAGTTTCGGCCAATAAGGCCATTCATTTCTGTATGAATGTCTTGATGGAGAAAATGAACTTTTGTCTGTAGTTTTCATTTGTTTTTTATTTAATTTTTTTAACATGAATTTTGGTCCTTGTGTTGGTCAAACAGTCTCTTTTAAGTTGTTATTTGAGATAAGAGCTGGATGGATTCATGCTGCTCTGAATTCCCTTGATCATTTTGTCAGTTTTATTGGTTCCTGGAAAAGAAATGTGTCTCTGTTAAGTGTGTGTGTGTTTTTTGGTTCTTAGGGAGTGAGTGAGTATGATGTGCGTACGTGTGTATATTCGTGTGGGTTGTGTATAAATGTGAGGCCTCAACACCTCCGTAAGCATGTCTGCCTTGTGTGGGTGAGAAATGTGGGTAGGTCCTGATTTGTGGGCTTATATATTAATACTATCTATATTGTTAAATTTGTGGTTAAGCCCGGCTGGATAGTACGTATATATATATATATATATATATATATATATATATATATATATATATATATATATATATATATATACATGTGTGTGGGGGTGTGGTTTGAGAGAGAGAGAGTAAACGTGTGAGAGACAGATAGATATGGAGACAGACTAGCTCCTAATTTGATAATAAATCACTAATTCAATTTAGACTGGCTGTAATTCTTACATATTTAAAACACAAATTTTAAAAATTAAGACTTAAATTTTTAACTAATTTTGTTTACGTCTCATTAGAATAATGAGAAGCTTCAAGACATTGCATGGTGTTTTAATTTCTATTTGACCAGATTTAATCAGAACCATTGTGAAGGTAGTAAATATCTTAGCAAGTATATCGGTTGGATGTGGGCTCTAGGAATGTTGAAGAAACACGAATGTGTCTCAATAGGTACATTCGTGTTTGTTCAACAAATCTGTAACAAGGATTGGCGATCTTGTCTGACAGATAGGTGTGCTCAGAAACGAGTAGCAACCATTATATATATATATATATATATATATATATATATATATATATATATATATATATATATATATAGGCACGATGGAGTAATCGATAGAGACTTGGATTGAGTAATCAGAGCAGACTTCGAATTCCCTCGAATCCTCGAAACATTCACTTACGTGCTAATACCCTTGGGAAAGGTATGAATCCTCTTTTCCATCCAGCTATGGGAAAATAGCAGGGGAGACTGGCTTCTATAGACTTGGATGGCAACTGGTCTTGGAGAAGGACAACTCTGAAATCAAAACCCGCGGAGGGTGGTTTGTGGATCTCGTGGCACGTAGTGCACAGTGTCTCTGTATTCAACCATTCAAAAAGTGTGGCTGGTTCTGCACAAAACCTTCACCACTATAATTAAATCTCATGTGCTGGTGTCGGGCTGTTTTTTTTTTTTTTTAGTTTCCTAGGAAGTGATCTGCTTGACCCTCATACGTCGAATTCGGCGTGAGAGTATATATATATATATATATATATATATATATATATATATATATATATATATATATAAATATGCAATCAATTTAGTAATCGATGAATTACTTGGACAAAGTAATGCAAAGTTAATGATTTAAATGGCGAGACATCCATCTCGAAACATTCAACTTACGTGCAAAAACCTTGGGATCCGTTATGAATGAATCTTTTCCATCCAGCTATATAAATTTAGCCGGGAGTTGTTATTTTTAGACTTGGATGGCAACTGGTCTTGGAGAAGGACAACTCTGAAATCAAATAGATGCGGTTCATGGTTTTTTCTCTTGGCATAAGAGGACATCGAAAAATAGTGTCTATTGTATTCGAAATGCTATTGAAAAAGTTATTGTTTTTTGGTTCGCCAAAGCAAAAAGTTTCATTTTAATTTTTTAAAGTGTTTCGTTGCTGGTGTATGGCTGATTTTTTTTTTTTAAATTTTACTGGAAGTGATCTGCTTGACCCTCATTGTTCAATAATTACAGTAATGTATATATATATATATATATATATATATATATATATATGGATATATATATTTAAATTACAATAAACGTGCAATCAATTTACAAATACATGAATTATTCACACAAAACTAATGCAAAGGTTAATGATTTAAATGGCGAGACATCCATCTCGCAAACAATTCAAATAGTACACAAAAACCTCCAGATCCGTTATGAATGAATTGATCCTTGTTTATATAAATTTCTGCCGTATTAGTTGTTATTTTTTACTACAAGCTTTTTCGTCTGTTCCTACAGACATCTTCAGGTATATAATAGATGTTGTTCTTGTTTTTTCTCTTAGTAATAAGAGGACATCGAAAATATATGTGTATTGTATCCGAAATGTTATTGAAAATAAGTTATTGGTTTTTGAACGCGCCAAAGCAACGCTGAGTTTGATTTTAAATTTTTAAAGTGTTTGCGTTTATACCAAATATGGTGATGAACAAATTATTTTACTGGTAAATTTTACTGTCAAAGTGGCATGAACTATATTGTTCAATAATTACAGTAATGTCGCACTTATTATCCAAAAGTCGCACATGGATCAGTTATTTAAATTACAATAAACCTGCAATCAATTTACAAATTTACAAAATAACAAGGTTAATGATTTAAATTCAAATCCAAAACAATTCAAATAGTAATGCAAAAAGGTTAATGAAATGTCCTCTTATTATTTAAGAGAAAAAAAAGAACAACATCTATTATATCCAAGATGTCTGTAGGAACAGACGAAACAATTCAAACAACGAAAACAAAAACCTAAACAAGATCGTTATGAATGAAATGTCCTCTTATTACTAAGAGAAAAAATTAAGAACAACATCTATTATATATATGAAGATGATTATTTTTATTTTATTTTATTTTATTTTATTTTTTATTTATTTTTTATTTATTTTTTTTTTATCGTTAACCTAAATTCATCTAAGTAAATAAATAAACTAACCAATCCCGATAAAGTTACCGTTGGAAAAAACAAATAAAGATAATCAACCCAAATAAACACAAATTCAAAACTGTTTCTGCCAAAATAATAGTTAGAATAAACTATAACAACCAACCCCACAACCGAACAAATAGCTTTAATTAAATTCTCAAACCAAAACAAAACTATTAAATAAGTGATATAAACAAATTTTTACTACGTTAATAACAACACCGATTAAAAAATTAAGTAAATAAATAAATAAATAAAATAAGAAACAAAAAATAAAATTAATAAAAACAAGCAAAATAATTTAACCCAAATAAATAAATAAACGACTTCCGGTAAAATAACCGCCATAATAGACTACCCACAATGCACCACTGACCTGTATAGGTATAAATAGCCGAGAAAAATAACAGCACACGTGGCCTGACGATTGCATATATCATGAAACAGACTGTCGCCTCTAAGTGTTGACTTCTATGTTCACTTTTATATTCACACGCTCTATCTCTGATATTGAGCACTTTATCCCATAAATATAGCACCCTTAAGACTATATTTATTCATATATATATATATATATATATATATATATATATATATATATATATATATATATAAACAATGTATTTAAAAATGAATCAATAAAAGAAGTTAGACCCTAGATCTTTTCATATATAAAGCAAAATGACAGTTTTTTCTACTTATGATATGTTTGCAGTTGTAAAATTATTTTCTTTTTCGAGTTCTTATGTCTTAAGTTTTGGATACTGATTTTAAAGATGGACAATTTCTCAATATTTAAAAGAGCGGCGTAACAAAATCCTTCTTCTTATTTTCACCACTCAGCTTTTTGCTTCCTCAAGTAAAATTTAGCAAATAACAGTAAATCATTGAAATTCACCTTTCTCCTCGTGATATTGAAACAGGTAAGGAGAGTTTACATTAATTTGGTCCTTATCAAAATATATGAATGCTTTTCATCAATCGTTCTCAGCTCCCTACGATTTTGCTAAAAATAAACATTCTACGAGAAAAAACATAACCGTTAGCAGAATAGTGAGTAAGCGAAGAATAACTACTGTCGCTTGCAATTTATGTTGGTTAAATGAGCTTAAATTTCTGCAACAATATAGTTCACAAATACCACACGATGTGGCAATATAAGAATGACTGCATCACATTTATCAAAAAAAAAAAACACTTTTGATGAAATTATGCAAAGTCTCAGATGAATCGGAGATATATACAAATCGACAATTGGCCCTTGCATGGAGTACTGCTGCCATATATGGTCTGGCGCCCCTTCTGTTTGCCTCGGGGTTCTTGATAGGCTCCAGAGGCGGATATGCAATATAATTGGCCCTGCCCTGGCGTCTCTTCTACAGTCACTTTCTCACAGACGCGCCGTCGCTTCCCTCTGTCTGTTCTACAAATACTTTTATGGAAATTGCTCCGAGGAGCTGCATTCGCTGGTTCCCAGACGTCATGAGTTTCAGCGCTCTACAAGGCTGGCATCCCGCTCTCACCCCCTCACTGTCGAAACTCCTAAATGTAGCCGTCTCTTCTACTCTAATAGCTTCATGTCTCGCACCTCTCGCCTGTGGAACTCTCTTCCCTTCTCCTGTTTCCCTGTGAGCTATAATCTCCAGCTATTCAAGTGTAATGTCAATCGACATCTCCAGTTGCCTTGATCTATCCACTACCCTCATCCTTTCTTCTATCACTCCTATCTGATCTTGCTATTTCCTGTAACCCCTTGCATCCTAGTGGCTTCCCGCCTTGCTTGGGGTGAAACGCTTAATATATATATATATATATATATATATATATATATATATAAAGACAAGTCTAATATATATTTACATCGCATTAAGTTAAAATATTTCACAGAAATTAAATCCTGCAAGGGAAATGTGATTCGGTACTAAAAGAATAAAAGTAATAGATGCAATGAAGAAGCGCAATTTTATGAAAATAATTTCTTTTATGCAAAAGTCTTTTATGCAAACAAGTCAACCAAAATAAAACAGTTCAAGTGAATACCATATATACTCGGGTATAAACAGATTTCATGTAGCGTACAAACTCTGAAGTTTTTGGTATGAAATTTAACACTTCCAGAAAAAAAATTACCTGCGTATAGTGCAATCAGTTATCGAAAATACATGAATTTTTGACCTCTTCAAAGAATCATCTTTGAATAATGCGATTTCGTATTTGAACTGATCATAAAAGATATAAAACTTAACATAAAAAATAATTCGCACTGTGCTTGAGTATATACAGTAAAAGACCACTTTAAAAAGTAAAGAAGGTGAAAGAATAATCAATTAAATATGTGTAATTGAAAGAAAAATTCGTACCGTATTCATGTTGAGAAAATTTTCCCTAAAAGAACTTGACACAGTACCCTATTTCCAGATGACCATCTGCAGTTGTATGCCTCTCTAGATGTCGCAGCAGGACCATTTATAATGAACGTGTAGACGTAGAAATAAGCAAGAGAATAAAATTCTTAATTCTATTTTTTTGGTCAGTTTGTTATATTTATTAAGAATTGTATATTTGAAATAACTCGAAAGTTAAGCTCTAATATTGATTCTTTGACATACGAGTAGCATAATCAAGGAAGTAACCGTCTGCTAGATTTCACAATCGAAGTCCTGATAATTTATGAAATTTTGCCAAAAACTTATACATGTTTGCTGCAAGATTATTGGCTCTTTCAGGGGAATGATGACAAGCACTACGCTGTAAATGGATTAGTGAAAATGTAGGGTTGAAAACGACTTGTAATAGTCGCGTGAAAATAAGCGGTGGGTTCAACTGAAGCTAGACATCACAAGAGTGAAAAACATTTTCGATAAAAGGATTGATATTTATAAAGCTGCGCTTAAGTTTAAAAGCGTAGAGCACCCAGTTGAATCGAAATCTTTATATTATTAATAATTTTACATTATCAATAATTTGTGAGATTTACTAACAAGTGTTCAACGGAAAGGTACATTAATTATTTAGTATGATTAACTTAGTACAGCTCAAAAGCGAACTTATTAAATTAGATTCGAATTGTTGTTCTATGGAGAGATGCTTACGATAAACAGATTTTAATAAAGAAATAGGTCGTAGGAAAAATTATATAAGGCAGCCAAAAAAAGAGATAAAGTGCTCATCTATCTATCTATCTATCTATCTATCTATATATATATATATATATATATATATATATATATATATATATATATATATATATGTGTGTGTGTGAAAAGTGTATATAAATATAAATAAATATATATATTTATAATTATTTATATATTATATGCGCGGTACTTATTAGAAAGCGCTCAATATCAGAGATAGAGCTAACATATCTATTATCTATCAATATTATCATTACCACCAACACACAGCACCATCACTTACACATCACACCCACTATTAACATATAATCCACTACAATCTTTATTACTCCCCCAGCATATTTAATACCTTAAAACAATATGATCAGATATAATTTCCATATATAACCATGAGAACAAACACCTATTACCAGGCAGCTTTAATATAATAACAATAATAATTTTGTAATTAAAAATTATAGCAATCTTCAACTACCATTATTTTACACAGAATACCTATTATCAGGATTTATACCAAAATAAATTAATACATATAACAAAATAAAACAAAAATAAAATAAAACACCAACAACCACTTTTTAGTTCAAGCTACCACCACTATAACCACATTCATGGTTTTATCATTCTCCCACCACCGTTACTAACCATTTCTACCAATTTGCAATTTCTTCCAATTTACAATAAATATTAGCTAAATAGCATTGTCTCCAATCCCTTGAAACATTACTATCACATCATATCATATAAACCCGTTATTAAATTGAACCACCCTCTCACCTAGTATATTAAACATCACCATATAAATTAAACAATAAGGATTACAAATTTTTACCTGTCATATATACACAGTCACCAAAAACAAACAAATAACCAGCTTTAAATATAACAAATAAACCCCCATTTTTTTCAAAAATTTAAAAATAAATATAAATAATTATAATAATAATTTTTACCTATCATAATTTTACACAAACCCCACCACACGTATATACATACATGCGAGGAAATATTTTTCAGCGAAAAAAAAAAAAAATATATTTTCATATTATGACATGGATACATTCACGAGACATTAACGAGACATTTCCGCCACACTTCCAATGTTTAAATTTCAACATTTCAACATACAAATGCGTATGTATAGACATAACACCACCCGTATACATACATGTGTCATAGCCGAAACTGCCCACATATGTTTATATATGTATGAGTCCCGACGGACGACCAAGTATGTATATGTGTCTGCATACATCGATGTTTGCGTTAGTACGATGAATGACAAAACGACGAAATTTCCCCACCACTTCCACAATAACACCAATACACGCAATCTACATAAACCCAAATTTTTAAAACATTAATCAGTTTGTCTGACGATCGCTAAAGCGTGAAACCCAGGGTTACAAACTCACATCTATCAACCAATATAATATATATATATATATATATATATATATATATATATATATATATATATATATATATATATATATATATAAAGAGGTTTGACAATTCAGTGACAAAACAGACATCATGGCGGAATATATTATCTGTCACTCTCGAAACAGATCACTTTCTCTGCATAATTAAATTAGAAAGAATTCTCAAACGAGATATTTGTTTACAAAGTAATAAAAGTCATTTCCATATAATATTTTTTATTTTCATTTCACAACAGGAAATTATCAAAATATTTCTACACACCACTGTGCCACCATTTAAAGTACCCGTTTTGGGGTCTCTTATAGACGAAGTTGTTATATGCTAAACGACCAAGTAATTACAAAGAGGTAAAGATGTTTACCAATGGAACAACTCCTACATTATTCATTTTTAACTTTATTCCAAGTAAGAAATGAAAATGGGAATTCTTAACCCTGAACATTTATGCTTTTTGATTATAAATACACCAGTTAAAATAGTATGGGCAATTGAAGTCAAACTTAAGGCTCCTAATGTTGATTACAAAAACTATTAATAAAATAATTACATTTGGAAATTTGAATAACTGTCGTTGTTTGGGTTGATCCTAACAGAAGTAGCATTTTGAATCCCTACCAGACTCAAGCATAATATTCGTTACAAAAGAGAGGGGCATTATATGTTCCCTTGAAGTTTAGCATGACTGTTGGTGCTCACTTTGCGATCAACCAACAAATATCACAAGTAGCAAGGAGGATACAGAAACTGTATTTTAAGTATTTCAGTCCCTAAGTAAATATGTGGAACCTTTATTGTGGCCATTAATTCAGGGTCTTTCCTTCTAATAATCAAATTGTAGTTGACAGAAAATAACTTTACAGTCTCAAATGAGATTATATGAATATTTTTTGCAAGAAAATTTAGAAAAAAAAAATTAAAATTGAAATTAAAGATTGGAGGAGAATGTAAAATGGCGTTGGGAAATTGGCATGAAGAAGTTTTCTGAAAAATGATGAAAATAACTTGAATTTAATTAGAAAGTGTTACAAAAGAGAAAGAAAAAATGCCGGCCAAATTCGAAGCTGAGTTTTGTGTTAACACCGTCGTCAGAAATTTAGAAATCGATTAGTGACTTGATTAACTGTTTGGTATGGTTAATACATAAGAACTGTGAGCAATGAATAAGTAAAAAAAAAATCGTCTTCTTTTTTTCTTCTTCTTCTTCTTCTTCTTTTCTACGTTTCAATATTAACTTATTTATTTCATTATTCCTTCTTTCATTTACCTTTTCTTTTTTCTTAATGCATATGAGTTAATTTCTGTGTAATTTCGTTATTTGTCCTTTTCGTTCATCCTCTTACTTTCCTTCTTTTACTTTCATGTAAATTCTTTTTTCGTTCTTTTTTTCACTATATTAATTTTTCTTCCTTCCACCCATATATTTTTTAAACAAATTTTAAATTTTTTTTCTTCATTTTTTGTTTTGAATTTGGTGTATTTTATTTTCTTTATCCTTTCCGTCATATACTTTTCCAATATTCTTTCTTTTCTTTTCTGATTTTTAACCTTTTTATATTTTGATCGTTCTTTAGAAAATCACTTTCTATTTTTAAGCTATTTTTCTATTCTTCTTATTCTGTTTTCACTTCTTTATTTTTCATTAATTTTATTCCGTTTCTTATTTTCTTTCTATTATTTTTCTTTCTTTCTTTCTTTCTTTCTCTCTTTCTTTCTTTCTTTCTTTCTTAGGTCTTTGGGTAAAGCAAATAAAAACTGCAGTATATTTCCCCAGAGTGAAGATTGCCAGTTACCTGATAACCGAATATATATTGATGTCAAACTTATCGATATATGCTACGTATACAGGCGTGTACTGATAATTTTGTGCGAATGGAGGCAGGCATGTTTTGAAGTCACTGAAAAACTGGAAACGTAGAATTCTTATGTGTATGCGTGTATGAACGAATGTACAGTTTTGTGCGCACCAAAGATCACGTCTACTCTAATATTAATAGGACCTCATGAATAATGCATCCGAATATATGTAGTTATTTACGAAGCAAAGCCTAGTTTTGGCACAAGGCTTCTAGTATGTCATAACCAGTGAGAATCGAACTGATTACACTGTATTAATATTGGATTAGACTAGCTTGGCCACAATTAACCCACGACAAGATGACCTATAGTGTATTAGGAAATAATGTTGGATAAAAAATCCATGGAATTCGTAGAAATTACTTTGTTTACACATATGAGTAGCTTTCTGTTGGGTCTGGGTGGAAGGATGCGCATACTTCACAGGGAAAGTTGAGCCTTGATGGGTTGTGATGCTCTCTTTGGCCGAGCTGTCTGAGGCGCACCGGATCGTACGGTGCACTTACAAAGGTTCGAGTAAAGTTGACGATATGTTCAAACCCTGCTGGAGAGCACATTTGCTTTATTAAGACTCAAATATGCAGGCCGGTATACATGATTCACGCTGTTTAAAAAAATCCACTCATACATAGGCATCGACAAAATAATGTTGAAAAGCTATATATATATATATATATATATATATATATATATATATATATATATATATATATATATATATATATATATGTATAGTATGTTGTAATATTTTTTTATTAAAAATATGATTCCTTCGCTACATAAGAGTTTCAAAAACGAGAGCCGAAACCATCCAAATAATTATTAAAATTAAGTTGAATTGAGGTGTTTAGTCTCGTTTCATCTTCAAGCGAAATTTTAGGAATAAGCTATCTCTTGGTTTACGTGTATTTTTAGGCATGGTCCGTTATAACATTCGTTATTGTGGGGGTGGCTAGGCTAGTTTTCTTCGTTAAGTGGTCAGAGAGTTAATTCTTATCTATAGATTCATCATCTTCTGAGAGGTTTTGCTAAGGTTGGGTAGGGTATCTATTTCAAGGCTAATGTTGGCGGTCATCCTCTAGTTATTTCCCAGTGAGGGATATTTTTATGGCGCGCCTACAAGTCGTTATGTGTCGGGAGGATTGTGTTTTATTATTGTCTATCTGATTATCTATTCATTTATTTTATTCAAGTGGGTGTTTTATATACAAACCGTATTACACTGAATTTCAATTTGTTTTTTGACGAATACAAAAAGGGTTTTTCCTATTTAATGATTTGGCTAAGCTTTTAAGACTTTTATTAAACTATGGGATTTTTTTATTATGCTAATTATTTTATGCGAAAATTTGTTGATGTCGGCAAAAATCCATTAACTCCTGCCTATGGTTTAATAATTTTTCATTGTTTAGAAACTTAATGAGCACTGTCAGAAATTCAGAAGTAATGTACAAGAAATATGGTTTAACCTTTCTTGTACTTTTCTTCAGAAATGAACATTGGGCAAGTTCTGACGAAATTTCCTTCTTATCGGAGAAGGATTAATCATAATCTGAAAAAATCGATCATTAACCCTTTTACAATATTTAGCTTAAAGAATACTTTCTGCCTAAATACACTATATATATATATATATATATATGTATATATATATATATATATATATATTGAATGAAACCTGTCGTGTAATTTATTGTGGTTATTGTAACGTCTTCCTTAATGTAGTCCTTATCGCTCACCCCTTAACCACCTTTATCTAGAAACGAGACGCGTTAGATTTGAGCAACATCCAGCCGACACACTGGGGTTAAAATAGGAAACTAAAATGATACATATGACACACTCATATCCTCTCTCCCACCTCACTTCCTCACTTCGTTAACTTTGCGTATACTTGATGAGGTCCGTAAAAAACGTGTGAATTTCTTTTCATTTTTCATTTCAGCTTTTGGAAGTAAAGTCTGATGATCCAGAACCCTGTTAAAGGGGTTATGGTGAAATAGCTTATTACATGGAATCTTAACGTGGTCTGTCTTTTATTCAAACAAATATATATATATATATATATATATATATATATATATATATATATATATATTGTCTAATATCTGATCTATAAAAATATAACCCAATAGATAAAGCAGATTTTAAACTTATTGTGTGATGACTACGCAATTTTCACATAGCAAAACAGTTGAAAAAAAAATTAAAGAACAATTAACAAAAACAAGCCGAAAACAACGGTAAGATATAAAAAATACAGAGGTGCATTTAAGAATATCACACAAATATATTAATAAAAAATTGTAAGGGTGATAAGTTAAAGAAAAAACAAAAAAAAAACAACAACAAAAAACGAACTAAACAGGAAAATATTTAAAGCTGATATTGCGAATGTAAAAAGATATTGGCCAGGGACATTACAACAACTAAACTATCAAGTAAGTAATCATCTCAAAGAGAAAACTTAATTTGGGCGAAAAAGTGGATGCAATTAGTTTTCTCAACAGTAATTTGTACTGATGAATAAAGTGCTGCAACGAATGGATGTTATGGCTGAATTCGAGGTACAGTCCTTCATAGAAATAGTCAACCACCACGACTTAGTGGAGAAGTGGAATAATGTTTTTCTTAGGATTATAGCTAATAAAATTACAGGTCTCTTTAAAGTTGATGATATCAACATATGGAAAGAGAAATATTGCAGTTTTATATTCATTAAGTTGTACGATTCACATGGCTTCCGCTAAAAAAAATCATGCAAGGCTTAAGTGCCACCGAAGCTAGAAGGCTACTGAGAAATGTTGGTGGATTGACGTAAGAGGAGAAAGTAAGAACAGATATGTATGACATCTAGCAATTGGCCCTAGAGTGATCAGGGAAGCATCATCTTGGGAGCCTGTTTCATAAAGTAGCAACTTTTGGGAAGAAGCTGCCCTAATAGAATTTCCTTCTTACCAAATGAATACGAAGATAATGGCGATAATTCGACCCTGTGTGGATTTCATGGTGTGTTCTAGCTATTAAGATTTGAGCTGGTGAAAGTAAGGAATGTAGGCTTTCTAAAGATTTTCCATAAAAATAGGGGTCAGATAGCCAGATCCTCGGGATGTTTCGTCTTTAGGAAAAAGGCATTCGGACGGAAAATAATTAATCACACAAAAGGCGGCGTAAAAAAATTGAACAATGCAAAGACTGGAATGTGAGGCTTGGGTAGATCAAGCTCAGATATGGAAGCAATATTCCATTTTAGGTTTGATAGGTATCTTGTAAAGATAGGCAATGACAGGACAAGTTAAATACTTTCTGGAGAGACATAAGAATCGACTATTTTTTCAGCATCTTTAACGATAAATCCCATATATCTGTTCTACTTAAGATCTTGGACAAATTTCAGTTCAAATAGACGTTCAAGTTAATGAAAAGAGTAGTCATACAAGAAAAAATATTACAAAACTGACTATTGTCTCCCTTACCATGAGTAAATTTCAAAATGTCTGCTACACAGGTATGCAAGTTAAGGTTTTTTTTACAATAAAATTAGTATTAACCAACCAATGCGCCTTCACTTTTTACAAAACTAATGGCCACCTTACAAAAAATGTTTTTGAAAACGCCAACTTAATGCATTAGTTTTCATTCACTCCAAGTACTACGCCAATAGAAAAGAGGTACAAATAATGAACTGCTATAAGTTCCGTTACAGTGGGAAAAATTAACAAAATCAATGAATGAAAGACTGATGAAGGTTAAAGAATGTCAAAGAGCCAATATTAAGATGTAACATAATAATATACAGAAGTGTATCAAATATGTTTATGATATATATGTTATATATTTTTCATTTATTTATAAATAAAAATTATGTTGCATTTAATTTGCTTGCATAATAAAACCTGTATTCCCACAAAACATTATTATATATATTTATAATCAGGTTAATGTTATAATGATTTACCAAGCGTAATTTAGATGTGACAATAGGCCGAAAGTATGGATCCCTTTGGAAAATAATTAGTTTGAAACTATCAAACTCACTATTCAGTTGCGTTGCAATTGACGAGACAAGCTTGCTACTACACTACGTCGAAGTGCTCATCAGGCTAATTTTGTAGAATGAAACTCAAATAATATATATTGATCTACTAAGTATTGGAATATTCTGAAAACTGCACCAACATTATATGGTTAATACTAATGTTATTGTGAAACCATCGACTTGCATAATAAAATTTAATATTGTGTAGAAGACATTTTGGAATTTACTCAGATCTTTATTTGCTCAGGCAAACTGTAGTACATTGTTTTACAACTTTTAAAAATATGAAAATTAGGAAATTGATTTCCATTTTATTAAAGAAGAAAAAAACAGCGTTTGTCTCCGTTTAATCGCCTGTTAATTTTTTCTTATTGCTCGACGGAGAAAATAGTTATTTTGATAAATTAATAACTAGCGACAAAATGGATTAATTACAGTAATAGCAAAGAATGAAAATTGGTTATAGACGGCTTTCAGTATCTCATTCTACTCACGAAAATCTCCGTGTTTAGTGGAAATCAGAAATAAATTCTTTGTTTATGGAGCTGTAATGAGGATGTCCTCTCCAGGTGGCGTTTTGACCAGGCATGTCAAGTGTAGACTGTCACTTGTTTCACTCCATGCAACGGAAAAGCTAAGAAACACTTCTGCAGAGAATCTATTGAATAACACACAGCATTGTTTTTTGTTTTAAATATGGAATACACACTTTTGTTGAAAGGTGATTTAAAATAATGAACAGTTAAAGAAAATACTTTATGATTGAACAATGAAGATATCAATGTTTATAAATAAAAGCTTATGTCAAAGATATGCTGAGACATTTAAATCAACCTAATAGAGGTCACTTTATTTACATTATTTGGGCTATTGTCCTCATCTTTGTCGCCATATTTATCACAACGTTTCGGCCGTTGTACGCTCCAGCCTTCTCAGGTGGTTGGAATTTCGAACTGAACTGTTTATTTCGCTCACTGGGGTAGACTGTTCTAGTTCCACGTGCCATGTTTGATGGATATCAGTTATCTCCAGTTAATTTCCCTCTGAAAGTTCTCCACTGTCTTAACCGGGTATTGAATTCACACTCCTTGGGTCCTGTCACTGGATCTAACCAACGCCTTTATACACTGTGCCATGTGTCGTCAAGGACACATTGAACAGCGAAATAAAGAGTTCAGCTCGAAATCCCAACCACCTGAAGATGGCCGGAGCGTACAACGGCCGAAACGTTGTGATAAATATGGCGACAAAGATGAAGACAATAGTCCGAATAATGTAAATAATGTACATAATAACTCATCTCAGAAATATAGACAGACTCTAATAGAGGTCAGTTTATATCATACAATATGCATATATTTAATTATATATAAGTGTAGTGAAATATAGAGTTATATATTAATTTACATATTGTTATTAAATTATTGTGTGTGTATGCAGGTAACATATACTGTTTGCATATGTTTGTATGTATTTACTGAGGAAACTATCTATCTACGAGGTACATACCACAAGTTTTGAAACTTTCTCACGAGAGACATATATTAATTTCAAAGAAGTGCATAGCACTAATCGCCTTCAAAGTAGGAAACTCTGACTTCAATACACTTGTCACAGCGCTTCGGGAAGCCCATGGTAGTGAAAGTGTTTTTGTCACTGCCTCCTTCATCTGAATGTCATCAAAACAACTGCCAGTGAGGTTGTACTGATCGCGTAACAATCACAAGTTACAGGGAGCATGGTCTGAACTGTAGGGAGGTGGGTGAGTGACAGTTTAATTTGCCTCAACACAAAAACTTATGGAATAGCGAGCTTCCAAATGCTTCTCTTCGTGCTATGACTGTATTCTGGGAAGTACTCAAAAGAGACAAGCATCAGGGTGTGCTGAAAAAGCTGTGAGAGTCGTCTCCTTTAATCTGGATTATCAATAGTTGGCAGATTAGTTTATTAGATATAATAATGATGTACTAAATTACAAAAGTCTTGGTCACATAGCAATCTCTTCTAAAACGTCTCAGAAATACACCTGATATATATATATATATATATATATATATATATATATATATATATATATATATATATATATAGTCATCCACAGACAGACTGTTGCGCAGCTCTCAAGTGTGGCTAGACATGTGTTTGCCTCTAGCTAGGAACGGAATCCGGCTGAATTGGTGTCAATCGGAGATTCTACCACTAAGCCGTCGGCGCACGACAGGAGGAAGGTGAATTTTAGCGTATTTTTTTTTTAAATAAACACACACACTGACTGACAGTGACTCAATTCGCTTTTTTGCCGAAAAGTCTCGCTATATCAGCTATAATAGTCACTGTTTACAAACCCACACCTCTTCCCCAGAGAGCTCAACTGAAATTAATTTTTCAGGAGCCAATATAAAGTCATTATATATATATATATATATATATATATATATATATATATATATATATAATAGAATATATTAAAGAATAACAAACATTCAAGGCTTACAAACAAATCACAAATGAAATGGAAAAACATATTCCCGGTTAAAATAAATAAATATAAGTATCTTCTTTAGAGAGTGGGGTCTTGAAGATTGAGAGCTGCTGTTTTTAGAGCTCTCATGAAATGAAAAAAATTATTACCTATGGGATTTTAAGTGTTTAATATTCTTTAATTAATAATAATTTTGTTCTGTCTTTTGACATAGAGCTCTCCAGGGATCTATATCCTCCCAGAAATTCCATACGCCTTACCATATTGCATCATTTTTTTATATATATATATATATATATATATATATATATATATATATATATATATATATATATATATATATATATATATATATGGTGTCTCCAAAATATATAGTCACTTTAATAACTGATAAAATACTTAATTTTATTTATTTTCAGATGTAACCAATTAGAAATAATGATGACTGTCAGGCTTTTAAAAAAGAAAATTTATCCTAAAGTGCTACTGAAAGTTTGAAAAAGTGGTTGAAGCGCACAGACAGTTTAGTGGTGGGGGGAAGGTTTAAACAGATCAATCTACGCGACTTACCATCATTTGAATTAGAAATAAGTTTGAAGCAGATGGAACTGTTCAAAATGTCCGCAAGAAACGTTCTGGAAGACCGTGGACACTAACCGGTAACACAAAGCAAGAATGAATAATAGAAACGTATCCCCAGAGATCAAGAAAATCTATGCGGCAAGGAATCTAAAATCAAGCGTCTGTCGCATTTTGCAGCGCTTTCATTGTGAAAGTTATATTCCAAGAATAGACCATGTTCTCAATGAAGACGATTGACACTGTGCGGTAGATTTTTGCGAGTGATACATGTGCAGAAGATGCACACTTTTACACAGAGATTGTTTGGAGTGATGTGACTACATTTGGATTAAATACCACATATAAACGCTACAATCGCAGCATCTCTAGATCTGTGAATCCTTACATTACATGTTAATTAACCAGTCGTGCAATTTAAGATGAAAGTCAATAATTAAACCATTTTTTTTAACTTACCTTTTCACATCTAGATTGCCGATGAGATCTAAATACCTCAATGCACGCATTGATCCTAAATTCGTTCAGGAAAGAAGTGGGTCGTAATGACAACACCCTATTGCATTTGATCTCCATGGCCATCGCAGACGGATTTGATCTGTATCACTGTGAGTACTTAGATGAGGTGTGCATAGATCTACCTGTCGTTCCACCTGTACACTCCCAGGAAACTCAATGTTTCCATGACAGCTAGTAGCAATATAACAGCGTGATATTTTTAAAAAAATTTCCTCAGAGTAGAAATTGCTATGTTAATACTTTCGATACATCAAAAAAAGAGTGATGAGAAGTGGAATTTTGAGTATGAGGTGTACCATAAAGTTAAGTCGGTTTCTATTTAAGACCAGCTTAGGATGTGTTTTCAAATACCTGAGGCCTCTCCTGTACACATACACGCAAAACACATACACACACACGCATACGCACACACATATGCATCGGTATGTGTGTGTACAAATATATGCAAGTGTATGCGTGTAATCATCTGTGCGCAAATGCATGCGACTTAATATGTCTACGCAATTACCTTATATCTGGCTAACATGAATGAAACGTAATTTACTCTCGAACCCAAAATAATCTTTCTCTAATTTCATTTTCTAAGGGACTACTTACCGGAAGAAACTATTACAATTCGTGACAGACATGAAAGTGATAGAAGGGAAGAAGTGAAGACATTGTCAAAAATATTCAACGAATCCAATCAATCTGTTGTAATTATTTAATGGACCTTTAAAAATTTTCGTACCAGATAGACAAAAATACAACAAACGCATGTATTAATCACAATCACTTTACATCGATCTATCTGCATTCATATATATATATATATATATATATATATATATATATATATATATATATATATATATATATACCTACGTACACATATTCATGTGCATATTCGCTTAATTCCTACACATATCTAAACATATCCATGCATTTTAATAATTGATATGCATCCATCCTATAATTCAATGTTGAATATCAATATCGAAAATTGGTAATTTTAGATCGAAATTCCATTAATTACTTCACATGCTACTCTGAAATAATTCTCCTTTCTCCATTTTATATGCTTGCAAGTGTGTATGGAGGGCGTGCTTTGTGTGCGGTTATGTGTACATGTGTGGATGTTTTAACTTATTCATATCTGCGTACTCATATATATATATATATATATATATATATATATATATATATATATATGTGTGTGTGTGTGTGTGTGTGTGTGTATTAGCAAACCACACGCATTCCCTCCGTATTCCACCGGTGAGAAGTAGATTTTACTCGAGCAAATTTTCCCGTGAACCACTTCGTTGTGGAACCGACTCCCAACACGATGTTTTCCCGATCACTACAATGTTGCCCTGTTCAAGTCTAGGTTTAACCGCTATTTTCTACTCAATTCCGAGTGGCCCCGGGCCTTGTAAAGGGTGAACCACGCTGTAAAAAGATATTATCTGCATAGCTCATATATGAGGCCCTAATACACACACACACAGACACACACACAGACACACACACACACACATATATATATATATATATATATATATATATATATATATATATAGAGAGAGAGAGAGAGATTACGAGGTTATTAAGGCCTTGAAATCGCATCTTGCGAGAATCGTTCAGTCACGATTTTACAATATTTGTTTATTTACCATAATCTTATATATATATATATATATATATATATATATATATATATATATATATATATATATATATATATATATATGCCTAAAACTGTCCAAAAACGCACCAAACTATCTCGTAGAATGATTCTGTCATTTGCCAAAATTTAGTGCAATTCGCGCACATCTTGTTCAACATATTACAATTGACTAAAATAATATTAACAAAATACAATTTTTAATAGATATTACCAAAATATTGCATAGGACTTAAAATTCTGTAAGTTCGTGTAATACAAAACAGCCAACATTAAATAGGGTACCTTTCTTCATAGGAGATTGTATATTGAATTATGTCTAAAAACAATCATGTAAAAATTCAGTTTGAACGTTGTAAAAGACATCGACTTTAAGTAACTTGAAATTGAGTCCACCAAACAAAGAAACACCAGAATTAGCTAGACACAGTTGCATAAACAGACGAAAGACATAATTATTGATAATGGCTGTAGGAACAACCGAAAGTACTCAGATTTAAAAAAAAATGAAAAAAGATAAATGAACTTTGTAAACGTTACAAATCGAATAAAACAACTTGGTCGGATGTTTTAAAAACAGACTGAGTTTGTCGGTATCGTTCACAAAATTGTTTAAAATAATTCTTGCTGCCTAAATACGCACATACACGCGCGCACAAGCACACACACACACACACACACACACACACACACACACACACACACATATATATATATATATATATATATATAGATAGATAGATAGATAGATAGATAGATAGATAGATCGTTTTTCACTGGTAAAAAATATATCTAACTCATCAGTCATTAAGAATATTCAGATCTTCTCAAATTAAGTTTATACAAAATATTATAATATTGTTCACTCGAAGTATGTCCATTGACTTTTGGTGACCTTACATCATATTTCAGCTAAATTGTGTAATTTCAGTTTTTTATTCTCTGAATTGTTCAAGAAATTCTTTGATATCTTCTTCTAAATTTTGTATATAGGTGACACTTTCAGAAAATATGCTACATAATAAATAATTTCCTGTGATAAAGTCTATGCTACTAAACCAGCAAAAATCGACGAAATGAGGTCAACCATTGAGTTAGAATGCACAATGATGTCTTCTTGTTTTGTGTTATCAGTTGCGTTTGTATCATAATGTACATCAGTTTTAAAACAAGGTATGATAGAAAAATTAAATCATCTGTAGATTCGATTACGTTTTTAAAAAATGAATATATTTTAAAAGACACTGACATTATAATCATTCAAAATCATTTAGCCTTCAGTATAATTTTTTGGACTTCATGTGATAATTTTTTTTTTCGTTACGTGCAACGCAGTTGTAGCAAGATGTCGGATCTTGTCATGCAGTAAAGTGATCTGTCGATTTCCTGACCCAGAATGATTTTCTTATTTTTCGGTTTTCATAATAAATACGTTGTTTATCATCTGCGACTATTGTATCTAAATGGTCTTTTCCTGTGCCGAGGAAGACTTACTTACGTACTTATGCACTGATTGTTGTTCTTTTTAGTAGAATCTCGCGGATCCCACATTTCACTCTTTATTTTCAATTTTCCCTAATATTTTTAAATAATTAAATATACTTGACCGATTACAGAAAAAATAAAGGCCTGAGTAAACCTGATAGGTAATTCTAACATTTTTTTTCCAATTGCACAACTGAAAGCTTAATTTTTTTTTCTGCAACAACTTAATACGTGAAGATGCTGAAACCTTTTCGGCGGGAGGATCTGATTCATAGAATGTAATAAAATGACCACACATCAAAATATTTTAATTGATCTTCTTTTAAACAGAACTTCGTATTCTGCTTTGATAGGCTTTTCTGTTTTATTACACTGATAATATTCCAGTGCTGGTTTGTTTCAGCGACTAATCAACAACTTATATCCATATGCGATTACTGATGGAATTTTTGTTGCAGTATTATATGCTATATGTAATTACTACTTAAATAACCGAGCGATTATTTACTCTTCCTTTTTCCAAGTAAAGCAAAGTGTTACCTTGAGTCTAGACTAATTTATAAATTGTCTTATAGTCGTTTTGTTGTCGCCCTTCTTATAAGAGTGACTACATATTAAATAGTGCATCAAATTAAAAAGAAATAGTACATATAAAATGTACTATTTTCAAATGTATAGTTTTACGTTTAAAATACATTATTGCCGAGAATGGAGAATCGACTATGAACATTGATCAGAAGTCAAAGGATATTGGAATAAATGAATTCAAATATGGTTTCTGTAGAGGCGCAGGAACATGAAGTTCAAAAATAGTTTTTTCATGCAAAAGGACTGAAAACTCAAAAATGGTTTTGTTTTTCCCTTTTAGACATGCAGTAGAAAAATAATAACTAAAAAAGAAACTATAAAAAAGAAAACTACAGCAATAATATATATATATATATATATATATATATATATATATATATATATATATATATATGAACATTGAAGTCAACATCCGAAGCGTCTGAGTATTGACTTCAATGTTCACTTTTATATTTACATACACTCTCTCTTTGATATTGAGCAATTTATCCCATAAACCATAAATAAAGTATACCTTAAAAATATATTTCTTATATTGTGCAGATAATGAGACGTGTTGTGATAGGCGTCTTCGGGTAGGAATCTACATCCTACTAACACGCATCAATAACATGTGTAAATATAATATATTACGCAAGCCATACTTTAAAATAACATTTTTAAAATTTTAATTCTTAAATACTGAATGATACAAATTCAGCCCGAAATAATATTATATGAAAAACATGCTTCGATTAATGATCGATAAAACAATTTTCTTCATCAAAATATAAGACATAAAAATGGATTACCTAAATATTTTCAAGAGAATTTATGTGCATACAACTAAATCATATTGAGATCACCAGTTCACGTTCGATCAAAGAAGTTAAGCAGTGTCGTGCCCAGTCAGTATTTAGATGGGAGACCACTTGGAAACATAGCGTACTGTAAGCAATCCCCTACAATCCGAAATATGTTTAGACTTTGATTAACCCACAAAGGGTTGATAAACCGTAAAAAACAAAATCAATTAATCAATCAACCAATCAAAAAAAATTTAAATAAAAATTGAAAGAATTTGATTTTTAATCATCAATTTTTCCCCACTTTAAGAAATGTTTATTCGTAGATGCAAAAACATGACAGAGTAGCGGCAAAGACAGTGGGCACCGATAAGTAATGTCAAAACTTTGACTACCGATTCATTCAGTCGGTACTAAAATACAAAGTGATTGGAGCTTAATTTTCCCCAACCACATGATTTGCCTTTCCATGCAATCTTTAGAGTGTGCTGGAGTTTCGACATATTTGTTTAAAAACTTCTATTTCTGATATCACAGTTACAAAGAAAGACTTAAAAAATAAATGTTAAAAATAAGAGAAAGCGGGAAAACCGAGAAGCTATAATCGAAACCAATAAACAGCACAATTCAATTATTTTTCTGATCTGAAAATATTTGTTTTTGGTTTAGGAATCGAGGTAAAGAAAACGCATTATCAGGACTAATTCTCGTGTTTGAGATAAGCAAACGACAAGCATGTATAAATATGATATAGTCATTAGAGCTTTTGCTAAAGCAGCTTTCAGGGCAAAAATAAAATCGTTAGTCATATTTTATTGGAGATGGAAGACACCAAGTTTAATCCTTGCTGCTACAGAGTAATATATTTAATCTCATCAAAAGCTATGGATAGTATAAAATTTCCGCTTACTGTATACATATTCGTCTTATTAACAAGTAAAAAAAAATAAGTTACGTGAAGATGTAACATTAAATAAATTTATTATGTATAATTAATTTGATTTGATTTTTTGTTTAACGACATATAAACTGCTTATGGGTTATTTAATACGGAAATTTAATTTTCTATGGAGCTTTGAAGTTGTTGGGGCGCACCCACCTTCTGACTGAGAATGGACTGATCCCTCTACGATATAGGTCAGTGCTAGAGAGATCAGACGAGATCTGTTCATCACGTTCTGTGGAGATCACGAGACCATTGCACTTCCGTCTCTGGACCGGAAGATACCGTTGGACTGGAGACTCTTGCTAATTGTTATTACTAACCTGCGTTCGTTATTACTAATCACTCTGTTGTTAAATACCTCTTCAAATATACCAGTATTTTTCTCTACATCTGTGTTTGTCATTATTTGAATACACACACGCGGGAACAATCCCAACATCTCAACAGAAGTAATAAAAATACGATATATGTTATTCTTCTTTCACAATTGAATACATGGCAGATGATACTCAGCTTGTGTGCATATAAAAACAAATGTGTGGACAATTATGTTTCCTTTTTATTGAAGTTATATTTTGGAATACAGCTTAATTTAAGAAATTGTCTGCTATTATATGCATTAATGGTATGAAAAAGTTGGTTGTTTGGTGGATTGTGTTTAGCGGCATATCAAAACCTCTATGGGTTATTTAATACCGAAATCTAAATATTTTGTACACAACTTTATGGCTTCAACTAGAGACAAAATTTATTGCTGGTTATTTTACTTCAAAGGTGTTTTGTTTTTTTATTTTTATTTTGTTTTGGTAATTTTATTATAAATATGTATTGCTGGTATATTTTACTATTAAAATGTATTTTTATACTTTCATAGTGTATTGTTTTTTGTTTGGGGGTTCATTATTTGCCCATAGATGTGTCCCTAACAGGTGCTACCACCCCAGACCAAGCTGCAGCTGAGAAAAACAGCAATTAAGAGGTGGTTCCACTCTCCTCAAAACCTCCAATAGCACAATGACTCATTCAAAGCCTCTAAAAGCAAACTAGTGATATTCCAGCATCGCCGATGGAACCCAGAAAGTCTAACAATCACGATGAGCGAATGCTCCCTAAGGGAAGCCCTGTGCCTTCATTGCAGACCGAAAGTAGAACTCGTACATACGATCCATCGCTAAAGATGCTGTAAAATGGTCGTTTAATTGTAACACTCCAGCAAGTACCTGGCTCCTCCTGCTATCCTCTCACTTTACAAGAGCCAGGTTAGACCTGAAGTACTGCTACCATATATGGTCAGGAGCTTTTGAGACACTACATAGTCCAAAAGCGTCTCCACGTCCATGAGGTTTACAACGACTTTCTAATAGACAAACAGTTGCAAGCCTCTCGGTGCTCTATCACTATTTCCATGGAATAGTGTTCAAGCGAACTACATTCATTAGTTCAACAAGTTCTAACGTTTGCGGCTGGGATCCGCCATGCCACGCACATGGTAGCGAACCACTCTCATTCCCTTCACATTCTATTGGTGAGATGTAACTTCCACTGGAGCAGCATCTCATGATCGGCTTTTTTTATGGAAACGACTACTAAGAGGATGCTTCTCTGATCACAACAATTGTAACCTGTTCAAGTCTAGGGTTAACCATTATCTTCCGCACATATCCGCATAAATTGTGGCTCTTAATCTGTAACCCTCTACCACGAGTGGCTCTCGTATCTTGTACAGTGTGAACATTATTGTAAAAAAAAATCATATTGAGAAGAAAAATCTATCTATCTATCTATCTATCTATCTATCTATCTATTGTAGGAGGCACGGTGGAGTAATGGATAGCGGCTTGGATTGAGAAATCGGTAGAGCCGAGTTCGAATTCCAATCGAATCCATTACATTCACTTACGTGCTAATACCATTGGGAAAGGTGTGAATCCTCTAGCTATGGGTAAATAGCAGGACAGACTGGGTTCTATAGCCTTGGATGGCAACTGGTATAGGAGAAGGAAAACTCTGAATTCAAAAAATGCGGAGGTTCGTTTGGGGTCCTTGTGGCACGTAGTGCACCAGGTCTCTGTAATCGGCCCTTCAAAAAGTGTGGATCGTCCTGCACGAAACCTTCACCACTATAATTAAATCTTATGTGCTATACATGCGGGTTAGAGACCGCTTGTGAATTCCAAATTCCGATGAAACTCCAATATTGGAGCCGGCTCAACCCACCTCGGGTGAATGCCGTTACAGGTACAGGTAAGGTACACATCTCTCTCTTATATATATATATATATATATATATATATATATATATATATATATATATATGTTGATATATATGTGCGTGTGTGAGAGAAAGATAGAGGGAGAGAGGATCTGCTAGTGGTGTAACGGATAGCGGGTTGGAAAGAGAAATCGCTGAGCCAAGTTTGAATGCAGGACGGGTTCGTTACATTGATTAATATACTTTGCATCATGATAATGCGATGAATCGAGAAATACAGGGAATTACTTATATACAACAAAACATATCACTACTACTACTACTACTACTACTAAAAGAGCAGTAACTAAATATAAGATGTAGAAAACAGCTCTACAGCAAACGCTTCACATTTAAGATAAAGTGTTTATTTCATTTCAAATAAACACTTCAGTTGAAATAGACTATTTATCAACTAATCCTACCAGAACGGTACGATGAATATTGAATAAATTCCTATCTTTGCATGCATTCAAAGTTGCCTAACAGCATACAATTATTATGTGAAACTATTATCTTGGCAATGTTCATTATCTTGGATGTTTGGAGGGTGTTTTCGCTTTAGACATTTTACAGCTGAAATTATCGTTATTACTACTATTATTATTATTATTTGCTTCGTTTGAAGATTGTGAAAATAGCGATTAGTATAATCTTAACAGAAAAAAAAATGAAACTAATTACCCTGTTGATTAGACTATCTCTGTGATCAGATTTTGCGAGTCCTGGTTGTGTAGAAAATTAATGATTATTTTTCTTTTCTTGCTCCAAGCATTTCTACAATCAAGGAAAATGTTCTTACGAATATTTTATAGCGTTAGATCTTCCATTTTACATTAGTGTTTTTAAAATAAATTTTATAATTAAATTACGCTCATTTTTCTCTTAATAATTTAATTTACCATGTTCCCAACCTGGCAATGATTTTCCATATCTTACATCCCTAGGGACGGATTGGTGTTTAGCGGATATGGAACTATCAAAAACGAACAACGGATTTCGATTCTGACCTATTGCATTAAGATTTAGCTCATACGTTTTTCACATCTATGTCAACTGTTGAACAAAAAATAAACGCATCTCTTTTAGGGAACTCGAATAAGCCTTTAAAATATATATATATATATATATATATATATATATATATATATATATATATATACACACACACACACACACACACACATATATATATATATATATATATATATATGTATATATATATGGGTATTTCCAGTGACTAAATGAAAAAAATCTTAAGTTACTGTTATACCGGAACATACCTATTCTATTATTAATAGACTCTCCCACACATATTAAGTAGTAGTAGTAGTAGTAGCAGCAGTCGCCAGTTGGGGCTCAATGAGTTGTGTGAGTCAGTCGATGTCGGACATTAAAGTATCAACCCACCACAACTAGACGGCTGCGTCATTAACTATTATTTCAAGTTCCTAACGTTTTGTACGTCGAACCTAATTTAGGACCGACTTATTGAAATACAAGCCTCCACGGTGAAAACTACTCTACAACAGTTACGCGTTTCATCCTTCGAAAAGACTTCTTCAGATTAAATAATGTTTTTATTTAGGGGTCATACATATGTAGGGTGGGCGACAAAATATAACGAAGGAAGAAGATGCAAGGTCGTTCTAACTTTAAATTTAAATTTTAAACTTCTAACGTCCAATGTGTCTAGATGCACAGCCTAATCAACCTCGTTCACCTATCTATCTATTCTTAACGCTGTTGTTTTTAAATATCCCTCATTGTAATCTTCTTCTTCTATGTGCCGTATCCATTCAGGACGTAGGCAATGACTGTTCTCCACATCTTCCCGTCCTTTCTACATCGAATTAAGGGTTGTATTTCTAGCTGTCTCTTTCAATCCCTGTTCTGCCAACGATTTTACACAAGCTCGTTAGGGTGATTATTTGCTGCTTCCCTTTTTCCATCTCGCCTTTAATATGTATTGTGAGTGTCAAATTCTCCAAGCCCACTTTTCTTATCAGTTTTTCGAGAAATTTAAACCGTCCCGTTCTGATTAGTTAAATCTCATTCTTTTTAAAGTAATTGTAATTCTTTTCAGTTGACGTCGTTATTGACTTGGTTCTTCGTATTATGTAATTTTATGAAGACTATATTACTACTTGTTCCTCAAATTCTAGGAATTAGATGAAAATTACAACACACCTTATATATGAAATAATTAGAATATGGGAGGAATTTAAAAGTATTATCGCTGGATTACCATTCCTCATATAAAAATAAAATACAATTGCCCTTAAACAGAAGCTTATTGTTTTGTCGCATTTTATTGTTATGGTGTGAATAGAAGTTAATGAGATCATTTTTATTGGTGAATTTTTGGTAGATAATTATCTACCATTAGTCTGATATATATATATATATATATATATATATATATATATATATATATATATATATATATATATATATATATATATAATGTATGTGTGTGTAGTGTCTGCACAACTATACCAGGTAATGTATTTCCTGAATTAGATGATACCTATCAGTAGGCTTTGCTTAACGATTATTTACTGATGAAGGAATTCGTAAACATCTGTTGTCATTGATTGCAATCGTCTATCTATTATCCGTAGACAGAAAACTTACTAAAAACATAAATTGTTTTCAACAAAAATATTACTATAGAAAGTAGAAAAAACTTGGCAATGCCCACCTCACCGTTTGCTAATATAACATTTTAGCAAACACTCGAGTAATGAATTCAAAAGGCTGGATCAGATTAGGGGAACAATATACCGAGTGAAAGGATAATTTCTCGTTGGTATCCCCGGGAATTTATCTGGGAACTTTTGTCACATGGCAACGGAAAATTGAATAGCACAGTAAGGAGTACATTCAAAATTGTTTTACGATAATGTCTAGCGATGGTGCAATGTGGAGTAATGCTTATCGATAAAATTATGGAATCGACCTGCTGCTCATCAGATACTTTGAGGAAAATAGCTCATCATTAACATAAAAAAAAATATCGGTGTAGAGAAGTAGACGAATAAGCATTTAGAAAGGTCATTTTCCCATAATTCTCTAAATTTTAATAAACACTGACAGAATCCATTAAGTCTCACGCCCAAATATGTTTTATTAGATCTCTTATTAGAAACTATTTCTTTTTTAAACTTCTTGGGATCAAAAGTACAAACTGCATATCTATAAAACATACGTTTACTCTGAAAGTATAAAATTATTTATAGAATATATATAGTTGAATGCGTAAAATTGCGTTCAAGATATAGACAGTTGAAATCATAAAATTGGATATAAAATATATTTAGATTACGACATTAAATAACCCATAAAGGTGTTGATATGACGCAAAACAAAAAAAAAATAACCAAACGAAACAAAACTTTCTCGGTTATACTAGAAAATGTTTATATATGCGTGCATATCACGAGTTCCCGTAGGCATAAATGTATTTTAGGTGTATCTATATACTTAAGTAGGAATATGTGTCTTAAAGAAATGAGAAGTATTTATCTAAGTATGTATGACTATGTTAATAATTTGTTTGTTTTTTCATTGTATGAATTCGATTATCTGGAGGTCGGGTAAAATGAAAGGGAAAAACGAAGACAATATGTCTACATTGTGGAAAATAACTTTTTTTCTATTGATTCTTGACCTTCTGTTTTTTTTTTCCGAATTAATCCGATACTCTTTTGTCTTCATTTTTCTTATCATTCTTGTAAATAATAACTATAGGAACTTATGATGTCATCTTTACAATAGATTCAACTTGAACTTAATAAACCAAACCCCAGTTTTATCTTTGTAAAATTCCTCTTTTCCTCTCATCTGATGTTAGCAAGCCGATAACAACTGCAGTTCGAGGCCGTATCTAAGTTGAATGCATAAAACACTTAAGATATTATCCCCTAATCGCATCCCTTCTTCCCAAATGCCTGTTCTCTTGCTATCTTTTCGGGTCTTATTCATTTTTATTTTGGAAATTTTTCCTGTTTACTTATCAAGAAACAGACATCAGGCCCAATGTAATCGCACATCGTTCAAATGTACATTATAAATATGGCAAAAGATAACATAATTTCTCCTTTCAAAAAGTTAGTCTTCTTGTACTGCGTTAGGCGTGCCTATCTCCTCAGATGTTTATACGAATTCGTACTCTCCTAAAAGCTTTAATAAATTTTCTGTGAATACACTACTTTAACCCATACACGTCTGTTAAGTACATTTAGTAGGCATATTAAGAAAAACTGTATTTATCTATTAGGCAAAACTTGGCAACAGAACCCAAGCAAGCAAATAAATAAACAAAAATAAGAAATAAAATACAAAACAGAGTCACTGATCATTGTAAATGGATTAAAGTAATACCTAAAAGCTTGTGATTATTTTTTAAATATCGCTTAATAATTATTCACTAGCTGTGATTTGCCTGACTCTTAAAAGAGACCGATGTTTACACAAACGTTCGCCGAAACATTGCCACTATAAACTCCATATTTTTCTTTATAAAGAGAAATAGAAAATGGTGCGTGCAGACAAACTAACAAGGAGAGGAACAGAAACCGTGTCAAGTAGATTTCGTGAAAATTAACCCATATAGTGAATCAATGATAAAAGTATTTTTGAAGTAAATGCAAACTTGTTATTATTTAAGCTCTGTTAATGGATGTGGCACTAATATAACCAAGACCATATCATATGTAATTTTATCTTCACGTGATGCCTTTACACTGTTGTAATATATACAGCTGACAATACATGAAATTTTCTTTCCGTGTTTTCCGTGTAAACATTTTCTCTTTCCTACTCTGGTTTACAACAAAATCGGAGTTTATATAAAAACTAGTATATTTCATATCCCGTGTGCGTGCCAATATTTAATTGAAAAAAATCATCGATTCATTTACTGGTTCATTTTCTTCCTTTGATTTTTCTTTCCAAATTCATTTAGTTATTTGGCGATTAGCCACATTTATCGTTTTGTTTCTTATCTCTGTTTAATTTTGCTTTTCCAATGCTTGCTGTTATTTACACTTTATTGTAATTTTAAAAAATAATTCGGTATAATTTTCTAAGGCAGTAATACAGTTTACAGTAGTATTTAAGTAGTATTTCTGGTAGATTTTGAACAGAGGAATACGATGCTACCATTTTTTATCACACCTCTCCCTTTTGTAAATCTCTTTCTGTTTCATGCTTTCCAACTAACGTTAATCTTCAAAAATTTAAATGAAATGTCAACCGATTTTTACTTTCAATTAAAAAAGTAAAGAGTTACTGTTGTTTCATAGTAGAGCCAAGTGTTGGTTGTGGTTATGTGTGTTTTTCACAAATATTTACGTTGAAGATCTCCATATTCGGAGTTTATCTTCTTTAAGACAAAACAAACAAACAAAAAAAATCACTATTATTTCCGCTAATTTTTAAAGTTTTTCTAAATGTTTACAACTGTAAGATGATATGCTCTAATTTATATAATTAAGAATTTAATATCCGTTATTGTCTTTTTAAGCGATAACAATGCAAATTGTTCATACTGATTATCAAAACTTTAAAAGAAGTAAATGAATAGGGAGATGTAAGCACGTGCTAGAAACCAATTAATCAACATGTTTTATTGCTGGGATAAGACATAGGTGTAGGCTATGTACAAACATTTCTAAAAAAAAAAAATTGTTTTTTACTTTATTTACCATAAATTTCCACTACACTCATTTATTTCCACTTCTAAAAAATCACGGAAAGCATTTCATTTGTAACATAGGCTACGTGAGGATGATCTCAGAAGTCATTCGATGTCCACAGAGATCAAAAAACGAAAAATATCCACTTCAAAGCACCGGAAGCAAAACCTACTTATGTTAGAATTCTGTAATTCTTCTTTTTGCGAATGCCACAAGAATTTTTTACATTAAAATTAATATTATACAAATCATGGATTTTTTTTTTATATTCTACTCATATTGTAAACCACTCGCTGACATCATGAATATCAGTTTTTTTGTCAAGTAGTAAATTTCCTCAGTAGACATAGTCTGATGAATATCATAGGATTAAATAAAAAAGAGATAATAATCGCCAGTGAAAATGTTTTAATTTATAATAGGTCTCTAGCCTTTTTTTAATGTTTCCTATTTTGCAAGAGTTTCGGTTCAACTAGCTGGACACCCCCCACTTATAAAAATAATAATCAACTAGTCATCAATTTTAATCTATGTATCCTGTCCATGAATAGTTTACTATACAATATCTTACACTATATTAGTAACTTTGTTTGTGTGTGGATTTAAGCACAAAACATGCCTATTATGTAATTGGTTATTTTCAGCATTTGTATTCCTTTATCTCGACTTTTAGACATTGATAGAAAATTCTGGTATTATTTTCAGGAAAAAGATTATATTTTGCTTAAATGTCCGGCTGACAGGAGATGGGATATTTATTTCTGCAAATACAGAAATTGTGGCACATGGCCGACAGGAGATGGTCATCACATTTCAATGCTGTCAATGCTCTGCACGAAGGTTTCGCAAATAAATAAATTAAGCATGCACTGGATTCTGTAAGACCTGACACCGACCGGAAACTGAACGCAAGGTTAGTGGCTGTAGAATTGAGCGAGAAATTTGGGAATCGGGAAGCAATGCTTCTAACAATTATTCGGAACGACATTCTCGAAAGAGTGAACAACACAAGTAAAGTCTCGCAATGGAATAATATTAATTTTCTAAGCGTAGCTTAGATGTGGGACAAGACCGAAAGTATGGGGCACCTAGTGAGGATCGAACTCACTACTCAGTCGTAATTGTTCTAGCAAGACAAACTTGCTAACCATTACTCCGCCTCGAAGTGGCCACTCGCAATGGAATAATATAAGCATACTTGTTTCTATATCTTTTCTAAATCTGGTAACTACGTATCAGCATTACCTTATCCAGTATGCTACAGATACGAATGAATCTGAACTAAGGCGTGTGCAGTTTTTATATGCCAATGGATTTTAAAAATTACTATTCATTGTAACACATCTCTAAACCCTAAGTGTACTGCTTGAGTCTTAAGGGACCAGAATTTTACATATCTTGACAAATACTGCATTAGTATTGCATTATATCTTTACTTTTTTCTTTTGCTTATATTTTTCTACATTTTTGTCTTCTCTTTTTCTAGGACTTATTTCCCTCCTCTTTTTTTAAATTCTTAACTATTATCTTCATCGACAGTGATATTTTCGTTCTTTTTTTTTTTACTTATATATTCATTTATTTCTTTTTTTGCTTCTGTCTTAACTCCGGCCAGATTACTTTCATGTTTCATATTCTCAGTTTTCACTTCTGATAGAACACAGGAGAAATTTTGCTTGGGAGATCGACTGCCAAAATAGCTTTCAAAACCAACGGAGAAGAAAACACAACCGGGAAGAAAACACAACCATGAAGGAAGCACATCCGGGAAGAATACAAAACCGAGAAGAAAGCACATCCGGGAAGAAAACGCAACCGGGAAGAAAGCACATCCGTGAAGAAAGCACATCCGGGAAGAAAATACAACCGGGAAGAAAGCACATCCGGGAAGAAAGCACATCCAGGAAGAAAACACAACCAGGAAGAAAACGCAACCGGGAAGAAAACACAACCGGGAAGAAAGCACATCCGGGAAGAAAGCACACCCGGGAAGAAAACACAACCAGGAAGAAAACACAACCGGGAAGAAAGCACATCCGGGAAGAAAACACAACCGGGAAGAAAACACAACCGGGAAGGAAGCACATCCGTGAAGAAAGCACATCGGGAAGAAAATACAACCGGGAAGAAAGCACATCCGGGAAGAAAGCACATCCGGGAAGAAAGCACATCCGGGAAGAAAGCACACCCGGGAAGAAAACACAACCAGGAAGAAAACACAACCGGGAAGAAAGCACATCCGGGAAGAAAACACAACCGGGAAGAAAACACAACCGGGAAGAAAGCACATCCGTGAAGAAAGCACATCCGGGAAGAAAATACAACCGGGAAGAAAGCACATCCGGGAAGAAAGCACATCCGGGAAGAAAACACAACCGGGAAGAAAGCACATCCGGGAAGAAAGCACACCCGGGAAGAAAACACAACCAGGAAGAAAACACAACCGGGAAGAAAGCACATCCGGGAAGAAACACAACCGGAAGAAAACACAACCGGGAAGGAAGCACATCCGTGAAGAAAGCACATCCGGGAAGAAAATACAACCGGGAAGAAAGCACATCCGGGAAGAAAGCACATCCGGGAAGAAAGCACATCCGGGAAGAAAACACAACCAGGAAGAAACACAACCGGGAAGAAAGCACATCCGGGAAGAAAACACAACCGGGAAGAAAACACAACGGGGAAGGAAGCACATCCGGGAAGAAAACAAAACCGGGAAGAAAACAAAACCGGGAAGAAAGTACATCCGCGAAGAAAACGCAACCGGGAAGAAAACACAACCGGGAAGAAAGCACATCCGGGAAGAAAACACAACCGGGAAGTCAGATGAGAAAGAAGTTAGGAAATCCATAAAAAAAGACAAGCGGAACGAAGAAATGAATACAGAAAATGATGTAAAGATGAAAAGACATCATAAACTTTCTAACCAATTGCGCTACGAATTGTTACTTAGTCTGGCACACGGTCATCGTACTAAGACATTTACTACATCTAACTCTGCTCTAAGTACTGTTTCATCGGCTACGGATAGTTAAAAAATGTTATTTGGTTGCTAATCCGTGCGTTGTCTGTTATGTCCAAATCATGTTATGGTCAGTCCATAAGCATTAGTTATCTAATTATCATATTACTTACATTATTTATCATTTTAAATAGATTCTATGAATAGTTACTTAGTCTGACACAAAGTCAACGTACAGAAATCTTTTCTGAGTATCTAACTCAGTACGTCTAACAATCATGCTGTGGTAGGCATCGTTTGAACTGCTATGTATATTTACTAACCTCCAGCCACATAGGTGTTTATTAATCTCAGTTTAGTCTTGAACAAGGCCAGAGTAGTGAAGATCGACTATCCGTGTAAATGAAATGGTTTGTTAGATAATTTTAAGTATTGCGTTACCGTTGCTGCCTGAGTAATTACGAAACACAGCTTAAACAATTAGTTGCAGCATTTAACGAGTAGTTGCCTATTTACGTGCAGTATCAAATAACTTAAGGTTATTAGGTTTTATTCCTTTTTTCTTAGTAAATTGTTTTATTAAACATATTTGTATTTCAAATAATTATCATTTGTGTATTTCGTCTTTTAATTTTTACATTTTTATTGTGATACAATTATTTTGTATTTCGAATAATTAACATTTCATATCATTGTTCTTTCGAGTAATTTTCATTCAAACAATTTACAATTCGAATAAAACTTTGTCGAAGAATTGTTTTCGAACAATTATTAGGTTCTCACTTTATATGCCATATATTTTTATATTTTATTCAAGAAAATCTCTTTTTGATTTGAATATAGATTCGTTAAGTATGTACTAACCGTAGGCTAACAAACCAAAAGGGATGTACGAATAATGCATTATGCTGATCCATGAAATAAATAGAGCTTTAATCACCATCATTTAAAATTTTATATTTCCCCCTGTCCTTGAACACTCAACTCTGGAAATACTCAACTAACTTTGCCACTTAACAAGTCCTCAGAAATGTAGAAAAAACTCCTTATTGCTTTGTTATAAATTCACACTTTTATTCCATTCTAATTTCAACACTTTATCTCAAGAAATCTTCTTGATCCATTTGAATAACTTTCAACATGCACAAAGAAAACCCTGTCTTACGTCCCGAACCCGGAAGGTCTTCACTTACATGTCACTCAATCACTTCCGATTCCTTGTCACTACTCTTCTGAAAAGAACGCCAAGTGTTCCGACAAGGAATAGAAGGGAACTAAGGCGTGTGAAGCAAATCCTTAATTGCCAATATTTTAACTTCGATTCCAAAGAAGAGAGGTATAATAAGACAATAAAAAGAAGGCAGAGAAGAAACAACACCCGAGAAATCAGATCAGAGAAAGAAGTGCTGATGGTTGAAACGTATAGAAAGGGCAAGGGGATGATTGGAGAAAAAGAATTAAACGATGGGAATAAAGACGAAGGGGCATGAGAAATAAATTAATACTGACAATGGTAGTCAGAAAAAAAAAAACATAGAATGCACGTAAAACAAAAAAGTAAAAAAAAACTATCAAGTAGAGGCGGAAGAGAAAATTTATTTAATGACGACGTTGATACGAAAAAAGAAGGCGACATCAGGAAAGAAAATAGGAAAGAAAAATTACTCGTAATGTTTATAAGAAAAAGAAATGAGTAAGGAAAGAAAGAAAACGAAGAAAAGAAAACTTTGCTTGACAGATTGACTGCCAAGATAGGTTTTAAGAAGAATCAGCACCCACAAAAGACATTGGAATCTCTTGGATTTATCGCAGAGGCTTTCGGAAATTATTAGCTCTTTTCTTAACAAATCATGAGGATGCAGTAAATCAGATGAGATTTAAACAGACATCTTCATAGTAATCTTGTTTAATATGTCTAACCAATCTGACAATGTACTTGCGTTGCTTACTTCTTAAAGGATTATCATCCAATATATATACCTTGATATACTCATACCTCAAGAAAAACACAAATACTCTTTAAACCTTCAAGGTTTATTTATGTACACTTAATTAATTTAAAGCAATGTTTAATACATTAAACACCGACGAAACAAATTATGAATTCATGTAGAACTACACTAGTTTTAGTTAGAATAGATATTCCTACTTTTAATACGAGTATTTACACACTTATATACCTACATTTATAAACATATGATCTTTTTTGAACGAGGGCGCCAACCGAAGGTCATCATCATCATCATCATCATCATCATCATCACTCGCATGACAAGGTAGTGGGATTGCTGCACAGCAGAGTACCTAACAAGCCTACCTCCACATGTGTCACTTGCATGTTATTATTTGTGTTGAAAGATGTGTAGCTATTCGTTCATGAATAGTGCCTGCTTAAGCGCCTCTCTCTCCAGGTCAAAACATAGCCGATGTCATCCAACCTGAACGTTAGCCTTCGTCACGAATACGTTGATTCGATCGAAG
Organism: Acanthosepion pharaonis; assembly: GCA_903632075.3. NCBI lineage: Eukaryota > Metazoa > Mollusca > Cephalopoda > Sepiida > Sepiidae > Acanthosepion > Acanthosepion pharaonis. Next base: position 375,313 of record CAHIKZ030000692.1, read on the forward strand.
GAACACTGTACCCTAGCCGTTGACTTCAGTCAAGGAAGCCATCCGCCCAACGATTCCGTGTCTCCATTACAACCGAACATTGATGGTTACTAATTTTGTGGTCCAAAGGTTTATCACTTGGATTTTCTTTCAGTGACTCTTTTTATGGTCAGACTCAGCCAATGTTAGCAAATATAGAGTTAATTCTACACTCTAAAGTCTTCTTATTCCGACCGTATTTTGCTGTCTCTTTTTATAGACTTGTCTCAGAGTAAATCCTTGCAAATGGTTATACATTTACTAACAGCACTTGAGCTCACGCAAGACACGTATATAAGGTAGAGGGAGTTCTCATCACGCTAACGAAGATGTATACATATTTTGTTTCTTCAGCAACGTTATGAATATTAAGTGGAAGTAAAAAATAAATAAATAACAGGCATCAACTCTTAGAATTAAAAGCTGGAATATATTTTGAAATTAGGAAAGAAATAACCTAAATGCATACAAAAATCTCTGTACACAATTTATCAGCTAATAACTTTATCGTTCATTGTTCTAAGCATTTAAAAGAAAACTTGATCTAAACATAATTTTCTTTGTAAATTTCTTTATTACGAAAGCATTTCATTACTTTTACATAATAACTGTAGTCTCTACAATAATATCCACACCTTTGAATACAGGCATTGTAAATATATAACAACGGAATCCTTGAAAGTAACTAATGAATTGTTTGAAAGCGCTTGGAACAATAATTATTATGGATATTTCCTGAACTCTCTTAGCCTACCCGCTCCAAATAAACTGTAAGCACTTTCAAACAAATTAATAAAAAAACTTGTAAAATTTTTCTTATCTGTCATATTTAATAAAACATGTATAAAAGAAAACTTATGTATGTAATATTCGAAGAAACAATGTGTACACATTTTGGAGACACTGTGTATATGTATACATATATGTGTGTGCATATGTCTCTCTCTCTCTCTCTCTCTCTCTCTATATATATATATATATATATATATATATATATATATATATATATATATATATATATATATTAAGAAATGGACAAGGTCCGACAATTTATTTATTAAAGACATATTTTATGTTTAACGTTGTTATTTTATAGATACAAGAAATTTAAGAAAAATGCTCTGTCAAATATTGTCAATAAACGAATATTTTAAATGAAAATTTACCGGCATTGAATGTCCGGTAAATTTTATTAGAAAATATTGTTTATCTGTCAAATATCATTCAAAGCTTAAATATTTTATCTAAAATTCTCAACGTTAAACATAAAATATGTCTTTAATATATATATATATATATATATATATATATATATATATAATATATATATAATATTAAATATACACATACATATGCAAAATATATAAATATATATACGTACATGCATACACATATATATATATATTTTGAATGAAAAAAAATTCCAAGAGGATAGAATCCAGGTAGAACTCAATGTCCAAGACAGAGTAAGGGTATAATAAAAAGGCTTAAACACTAATATTCCATGATCATAATTTATTCCATTGGAATCGTAAATACGATCCAATTCATCAGACCTACAAATTCAAAAAGAAAACAGAAAAAAACATATGAATATATATATACATATATGTTTTTTTCTGTTTTCTTTTGAATTTGTAGGTCTGATGAATTTATATATATATATATATATATATATATATATATATATATATATATATATATATATATATATATATATATAAAAGAGAGAGAGAGAGACATGAGACCCGGGTTCGAATCTCACACGGTTGATTGTCAGAAAGGAGATTTTCTGATGTTATTGGCCTGAAATGGGTGGATCCCAGCGTGTGGCAACTTTGGAAATGCCTGGGAACAATACCACGGATTGACCCAAGCCTTGAGTGTGAAATTTGGTAGACAGAACACTTGGGGGCTGTTCATCATGACCGATGGTTTGAGTGTGCTGGCCTCGTTCAGATTTTTGACCACGCTACATAACACGCTCTCTCCCAGAAACTGCAACTAAGGTTTGCTCAGCATAGTTGCAGTATAAACCACAGGTGGGCTTTGTGGGTGTTGAACAAACACAAATCTGCCTGAGCAAGCGTCTTCAATAGGGATTAGCTAGCCGCACTATTAGCCGTGTATCACCGAATACGAGTGGCCAGCTATTATTATTATTATTATTATTATTATTATTATTATTATATATATTAGTTAGTATAAGTTAGTATAAGTTAGTATTGATGTTATAGTCTGTATGATTGGATGTATGAATGAATACTTATTAGTATATTTGCTGTTGTACTATTATGTATAATTTCATACATAAAATACATACTTTGAAACAATTGGCTTATTTGTTATTTATTTTTCCACAGAAAATTATATTTGTGTTTTGTTTTTATTCTTATGAGTGAGAATTGCACAGAATCTGTAATTTCTCTTTTGTATCAACTTCTCGTCCCTAGTCTGTTGACGGACTTTGTTGTCAGAAAATATTGGCCCATAACCTAACCTTTTAAAATGAAAATACGAAAGGTCAAAAAGGTGTTTATACGAATATTGAATATCCAAAGTCACAATGACTTTATCACCTGAAGAACAGCAAGCATTCTACTATTAACGTTCTTATCTTTAACGGTCTTTTTTTTTTGGCCCGTGAGTTCAAGGCTTTGTCACGTTTTGTACGTCTAGATTTGAGTGTGTGTTCAAATTCGATTTATGTTTTGTTCGTAATAACGGTAAATTTGGGAATATAATGCTGACATCTCTTTATTTTTCTCTAGGAAAAAAAAAAGACGATAGAAAATGATGCTTCCATCCATAATAAATGAAAAGTGAATCACGAATGCTTTGAAGTCGGAAAACATATCTGCACCCCGCGTGTTTTCATATTCCGAAAAATAATTCGGATTAAAAGAAAAAAAGCAAAAAGTTATCAACATTTGTATGTGTATTTTTATTAATATAAATAAAATCAAATAGTAAAAAAAGAAATAATATTGAATGTATTTATCGTATACTGAGTTGTGCCATAAAAGGGGTCGAGGTGAAATAAGCATTTTGAAAATAACTTCCTGACCGCTTGTGAAGAAAGAAAATGATTATGTAAACCCATATAATATTTGTTGGCAACTATATATCGATATAACAATTTTTCTATCGTTTTTGTATTCTCATATGAATATGTATGAGTCTAAGCTTGTATGCGATGTAAGACAAACTGGTGATCCTATAGCTTAGTTTATTCTTATCTATCTATCTATCTATCTATCTATCTATCTATCTATCTATCTATCTATCTATCTATCTTAGTCTGTTTCTATCTCAAACACACACACACTCAAATCTAGATGTACAAAACGTGACAAAGTCGCACTGGCTGTTCGGTCAATGAATGTCGAATGCTTCCTTATAAGGAAACGGTTAATATTACCATAATCATTTGTCATTAAGAGGACATATATTACGTCAATGAATGCCAATTGTTTTTATATATTACTATTACCATTACATATAATTCCGTAGTATTATGTTGTCATATACCAAGTAGTTGAAAACTGAATATTATCGTTTAATTTAACAAAGCATTTGTAATACTTACTGTGAGTCTCGTTTAATAAACGTGTTTAGTGTTAAGCGTTCAACAATGGAAGAAAACAAATACAATGATGGGCTATACAGAAAAGCTTTCTATATTTCTCTTCTAGTAAAAACAAACATGGCCTGAAGATTGGGCTGATTTGTTTTTTACGGCTTATCAACCTTTTGCAGATTATTTAAAGTCAGAAAATATTTTAGATTGTAAGAATGTTTTTGAGATAATATTAATTTAGTGATACACGTCGTACTAATTAACGCAAGACTGGAAATGGGAAGAAGAGCTGGATTCATACCTTTCCCAACGGTATTTGCGGTTCAGTGAATATAACAAACCCGGAATTTAAACTCGGCTCCCGGTTTTCCAATTCCGAGTCGTTATCCATTACACCACCCGCATATCTAAGCTTGCAGAACAAGCGGTCACCCATCTAGGTACTGACCAGTCATGTCGTTGCTTAACTTAGGTTATCGTACGGGAACTAGTGTTTCAACGCGATATGGCCGTAATCTGCAGTGGTTGTAAGATAACTATATCTTTGTTTCCTCTATTTAAACCATAGATATGAGTTGTTAAATTAGTTGAGGCGATCACGAAATAAGCTATAAGATTCCAGTTCATGCCTTATTTCAAGATATACATCTATTTTTACTTTACGCTAATAATTTGAACAATCATCGGACATTGAAACTGGGAAAATGTGACAAAAACCCGAAGAAAAAAAAATGGCCAAAGTTAATAACGAAAATGACTCATATCAAAATTATAGTAAATAAATCTAATTTTTCAGATCCAAAAATTCGAACTTCTGCTTCTCTGCGACTCAGCCCAACGTTACACCTGTTGAGCTAACACTGAGTGTGTGTGGTAGGTTTAGTGTTACTATATTTACCAAAATGCGTGATTACCCAGTTTCTCCGTTTAATCTGTCAGCTGAAGGTACTGAAATATACGACACCAACGAAACTAGTGCCAATCAAATATAATGCATCGCTACACACGAAATCTTCCAATGGCTGCGCTTATCTCTAAAAAGAAATCTCCAACATCTAATCCTTAGCAACAAGGTTTCCCCCCGTTTTTATCTACATTTTGTTCTTTCTTTCTTTTTAATCTATTTTACTTATATCTGCTTTTCTTTTTTCTTTCTATGCTTGCATATTTTTATTTGTTTTCTTTTTTCTTTCATTATTTTTTCCTTCGTATTACGACATGTATTCCTTTTTGCTTTCATCCAATTGTATTTTTTTGTTTTTACCTATCTTTTTATTTGTTTCTTTCTACTTATTGTTTTCTTTCTATAATTTTAAGTTTTTCTTTTTGTTTCCTTTGTTTCAATCATATCCTTTCTTTCGTATTTTCTTTAGTTTTAATTTACTTTTCTTCCTTTTTATTCATTTATATTTTTTTTCTTTTCATTCCTTTTCGGGTTTTAACTATTATTTTTTTTTCAGCCTTCTTTTGAAATCTTGATTTTCATTATTTATTCTCGCCTTGTTTTTATAAACATTTCCATTATTCTTTTATCTTTTCCTTTATTTTCTATCTGTTCTTCATTTTATTCCATCACATTTAATTTTTTTTCTTCAAATTCTGGTCCTATTCTCGTTTCCTCTTCGATTTTTGTCCTGTCTGCTTTTTTGAATTTCATTCACTGTTTAATTTACTTTTTATTTTATTTTTATTTTTCTTCCAGCTTTCTTTGCCATAAACCTACTTATACCCCTTCTTCCCGCTTCTTTCATTTTCTCTTCTTGCCGATCTCTTCAAGACCGAATGAACCTACTCAAGCTATTGTTCACATCACCACTTTTCCACCACAGCTACATGAAACTCATATCGAATTTCCCACCTCTATTCCACAGATACGTTCTATATTCTATGTCCAAGTCGACCATCTTGTTACAAGAATCAGCGTATGGGGAATGGAGGAGGGAAGCAATCTCTCGGTTGGGAGCAAGGGTTGATGCTTACACTATTTTAACTTAAGCGGTGCCTACACTATTAATAAGAAGACAATAACACCCCAGGCAGATTTTATGGAAGCTGAGTTAGGCAACAGATCAGGATAAAACCTATTATTAGTAAGTGAGGAAGTTTGCACCCCAGTATGACAAAGGCGGACGAATATTATTTCCTTATTTTTAATTGTGTATTCTTTAGTCTTCAAATCTGATAGATTATGGTCTACTGATGTACAATCTAATTTATTTGGTAGTGAAAGACTAAACGAATGCTTGGTCAGAGATTATTTAAAAATATCACTTTTTCTGCAAGGTACATGCACTTATTCTAGTGACTTATATCATTATATATATATATATATATATATATATATATATATATATATATAATTGAATAAATTACAGGCATTATGTGTGCTAATTTTAATAAAATCCGATCATACTAACGAATAACCTTCTTTGTGCTGATATTAAAGGATAAGAGGAATGTGCTTATATGTGTATAAATTTCTTTTATTTTTATTTTCCAAGTACTTTCGATCTGCTTCCAAGATCATCTTCAGGGGAACGGTTTTTATTAAAAATTAGCAGACATAATATCTGTAATTTATTCAATCAGACATGCCTAAAAGAGAATCTGCTGCCTAAATACACAAATATATATATATATATATATATATATATATATATATATATATATATATATATATATATATATATATATTGACAAACAATCGTGAAACACGAATATGAGTTACAAATTGAAATCACTAAGGCTATTTTGGTGTTTGTTAGTGATATAATCTGTTTAAATTTAATTTTCTAGTGACATTGAGCAATTTATGTTTATGTGCAAGTAGGTTTTTATTCTTTTACTCTTTTTGTCTTCAATCTTCTTTTCCGTTTGTCTTTTCATGTCTTCTTCTCTGGTAAGTTTATCATTGCGAGGAATTTTCTTTGCTGCTTTAACAATACCTCGATTATATATATATATATATATATATATATATATATATATATATATATATATATATATATGTGTGTGTGTGTGTGTGTGTGTGTGTGTGTGTGTGTGTATCGATATATATATATATATATATATGTATATATATAAATATATGTATAAATACATATATATGTATATATAAATACATATACATATATAACTTTCTGGTTACGAGGGTGATATAAAATATACTATATATATATATATGTGTGTGTATGTGTTTGTGTATCTATATATATGGTGAAATAAGTTATTATAATGGAACCTTAAAAGTGGTCTGTTTTTCTTTAATACATACATACATATATATATATATATATATATATATATATATATATATATATATATATATATATTAAGGCATTAAAAAACTACAAATGTTGTATTGTAGGCCATGATAAGTTTAAAATAAAACACACACCAGTCGACCGGTTTCGTCCCTCTCGTCAGAACTGTTAACGGGGAATTTAGATCATGAGGAAAAAAAAAAGTCTGTTATGGGTGACATGAATGAATGGACAGGGAAGGAAGAAAAAAATAAAATTATACCAACCAAGCTGCTAGAAGCGGAGAACAGCAAGTCCAAGCAAACAATCTCTTTGTTTGCAAAGAGCAGGTTGCCTAGACCTGATGTAAAGTGACTCCAACACCTTAAGATGGAAAAGTGAGTGCGAACTGGCCAAGACGTAAAACCAGTTCACACTGAAATCCATCGCACAAGTTGGATTCTTTATAAAATGATCCGCAATCGAGGACCCATACGTGTTACGAAGCTTGGTTAGTATCATTTTATTTTTTTAATTTTTTTTCTTCCTTCCCTGTCCATTCATTCATGTCACCCATGACAGACTTTTTTTCTTTTCCTCATAATCTAAATTCCCCGTTAACAGTTCTGACGAGAGGGGACGAAACCGGTCGACTTATCAAGGCCTACAATACAACATTTCTAGTTTTTAATGCCTTAATACGCTTTTGTACCGCATGAGTATAAATAGTTCGCCAGAACAGTTGTCGTGGAAATATTTATAGAAAAGGCAGAGTAAAGCCACATCTTGTTTGTGAAAAAGAATTGATTGAATAGAGGAGGGACTGAAGATTTGATGTTGTTCAGCACACTCTTGCAGAGCCGCCAATAATCCTTAGAACCAAACTTGCGAGATGCAATATGTTGTTTCATACTATCAGCAAGTAGTAACTTTGTTTCATTGAGGACTCGCTTGCACTCATTACAAGCAGAGGAAAAGAGACGTCTGTTGCAATCAAACATATCGCTACGGTACAGACGGGAGAAGTGATTCCTATGGACTATAGCAGCTGAGCAAGCAGCTGAGAACCAAGGAGATGATCGTGATTAAACTTAGCATTTTCTTACTGGGATGAAAGCCTCAATTCCGGCTTTTATCCAGGAGACCGCAAACGCACTTTTTTGAACGGGGTGATTAAAAATCACATTTCAACGGACCTCGTGAAGGAAATCACGAAATGAGTCCCAGTCTGCGCGTTAATAACATAAAGATATTCTGTTAGTAGGGGGTTCTTGGCTGGGGCGGGGATGGAACGGGATGTTCTTAGACACTTCAGTGTGATCTGAGTTGCCAAGAGAGCAGAGCTGTGTAGCGTCACAAGAGTCAGGGATAGCGGTAAAGCAGAGATCTTGAAATGAACCGTTACCGTGAAACGTGTAGGAAAGTCAACCGCTTGCGTGTGGGATTGAGTAATTGAAAAGTTAATGGTTTGGATGCCAGCGAGGTCAGTTAGAGAGTGTTCAAGTCACATGGTATAGTGGGCATTAAAGTCACCGAACACGAATATATGTTCAAACGGATGTAGAGAGATGGCCTTGTCTATATTATCGGAAATGCTATCGATTACACGCCAGTATTGAGAGGAAGGGGAACGATAGAGAAAGAAGAAACAGCGTACTAAATTAAGATTTCCTGGTCAAGGACAACACACAAACTGTTCGACTTGTCAAGGTGTGACTTTTGGCGCTTTCCTAATCTGAAAACAATGCTGAAAGCGAAGCGATTTCAGCCATCTTCTTTATATGTTGTAACCCTTCAGGACGTAGACGATCATGGCCCTCAACAGCTTCCTGTTTATTGTAGCTTTTATTACATTTTGCCTTTTTGCTGTTTTTCCAAAACCCTGTTATATCATCCAATTACTTAGTGTATTACGCGCTGTTTTCCTCTGCCTCCTTTCTCCTCAATCTGTCCTGTGAGTATCAGATTTTCCAAGCATTCCTTCTTCTTTACCTGCCCCAGAAATTTCAACTGACTCATTCTGAAGTTAAGAATAAGTTTCCTTTTTGTTTCCGTTTTCTCTAAAACCTCGTAGTAGCTCATATGTTCGATCCACGGTATCCTCAGCATCTTTCTGTAGAACCATATTTTTATTGATTCAAGTCTCTTCCTCATCTTTGCAGAGACTGTTCATCACTCACTGCAATATAGGAGGACATATACCACGTAATAGTTCAGAACTATTTTTGTTTCTAACGATGTTATTTCTGCTTAGCTTTTGGAATGTTTCGTTGGCAATCTCAATTTGTCATCGGATTACAGTGTTGCATTTACCGTCTCCTGTTAAAACACTTATCAGATATTTAAATTTTTGTACTTGTTTGATTTTAGTATTCTTGGTATGTACTTTGCATTATGGCCACTTCCTTTTGCTAATAACCATGCATTCCATCTTCTTGTAGTTTATATTTAGTCCTTTCTTTTCGCTTTCCTTCACTACATATTTAAGAGCATTTTTAGCTCCCTTTCTGTTTCATTTATCAACACTGTGTCATCTGCATATATTATGTTGTTATGATTGTTACCGCCAAAAACAAATGCTGGCAAGACAACTTATTCTCTCAGAATTACCTTTCTATATAGGCTGAACAAGTCCGGTGAGAAGGCAAATCCTTGTCTTACACACTTTTCTTTTTTTTGTATATGATGAACTCATTTTCTATCCGTATGCAGGCGGTTTGCTGCCAGTGTAGCTTCTTGCTTATTTTAATATCCTTTCCAAATATATGATGGTTGCTGAGCACTTATAACAGGTCTTTGGGGTGTAATTTATCGAACGCCTTTGCGTAATCTATAAAGCACAGTTACAAGTCCTTCTGCATTTAAATTTCTCATTCTGATAAAATTATGAGCATAAATAGCGTTCCTTGTTCCGGTGTCTTTGACGAACACGTACTGTTCCTGTCCTATCTCCAGAGTCCGACGCTCACTTTCTGAGCGACGGTTCAACTCTCTGTCTACGGACGGAGAGGAACACGAAGGGGGCTACGCCGAAGGGCGGAGTCTCTTTCAGGGAGGTAAAATCGGCCCTGATCCCGTTTATACGGGTTCAAATGGGCTATTTTTTGGCCGAGCCTAATGGCTCGGAAATGCCCACGTTAAAAAGGCCTTGTGCCACATGACGCCCTCGTGGGGGGACGACTAAATATAGTCCTATCTCCAGTTTGATTCTACTGCGTGCTCTGTTCATCATAATTCGGATGATTAGTTTAGTTATATGGCTCATTATGCTGATTGTCCGATGGAGTTCACACGCGCCTAGTTCCATCGCTATGAAAAAAAGGTCTCCTTAGGTCGTCCGTTATATCACTACTATTGTAGATTTAATTTATTCTTCCTGTGTTCTTGTCTATGCCGAAATCATCTAAGGTTGCAGGCACCTCTATTACAATTCTATCTGGTTCTGTCGCTTTGTTTTTGTTCAATTTTGCCAGTACAGCTTCCACTTCGATTTTTAATATTACCGGCCCGTCAGTATTTCTGTGTATTGCCAGTTCTTCCCATTCGTTGTTGAAGAGTTCTACGATATATACGTTCCCTTTCTGAAGTATTTTTTTAGCATTCAGATTCGAGTTGTGAATTAATTAAAATTTCCACTGAATTCCTGTTTCATATTATTGATTAAAAATGACTAATGATTGACTGGCCTTCGAATTTTGGTAATATTCATAGACTTTTAAAATCGTTTATTTACAATGAACGTAGAAAACTCACGAAAATAATTTACCGCTGAGGTCTTACCTGAAATAAAAAATTTGACAATTAGTCATCTGAGTTATGATTTAATTAAAATTGTCAGAACATTAGCAAGGTAAATTTATCTTGCATATACATTGATTAGAGATCAACCGTCCTTCGATATTAATTAATATTCTTCGATTTAGCTTTGTTTACAAAAAAAAAAAAAACACACATATTTTCGCTGAAACTTTGTAACTTTTATTTAACGCAAGAACTCGATTTTTATTAATATAATTAATTTCTTGTAATATTATTTAGCGTTGATTTGCGTCCTATATTAATCACTTCTTTCCAAGAATCTCGATTCGAATTAATATTCCAACGGAGTGGCTCTTGCAGCGTGTCTCACTGGCGATAGTTCGAGGTAATGCTTTCTCCATCATTGCGGCTGGCAGAGGTTAGAAAAATTCATTATTGTTACGTTGTTCTGGAATTGTCATCAGTGGTCAACTGTAATTATTTTTTTTCAATAAATTTTAATTTATTTGTAATTAATATTTCGAATAAAATATTCTTCAATGTTTTTCTTGAGGTTAATAAGTATTATTTATAAATGTCACGTTTGAAAATGTGCGTACGTCATTGATAAATGCTTAATACTACGAATCGGGGAAAAAGAACATCAGTAGTACGCAGTTATCAATGACGTAAGCAGTGTTTCAAATTTGACATTTGTAAATAAAAAGTACAGATAACTCTTTACTAAGTCAGGGATCAATTTAGAACTTTATTTATGTAAAGAAAAGTAACCCCATCTTAAATTATAAAAATGAATATTTTTCAATGCTAGCAAATGTCGTGGATTGAATGAATGCTGACCTATAAAAATTATTCCTTCCAAATCTTTCCTATTATTTGTTTAATGAACAAAGAAATTAACTATCGCTTGCGAGAGTGTTAAATTTTTTCTTTACTTTTGTTTTTATCCTTCTTTATATCTTTTTTCCAGTACGCGTCTTTTGATTTATCCATTCAGCATTTCAGTATTTCTCTTTTAATACGTATTTTCTCTTATTTGTTTCTTTTTAATTTCCTTCTATATATTTTCCTTAACTAATTAATTCTTTCTTTCTTTCTTTCTTCATTAACTTCCATTTTACCACCTATTTTGTTTATACTCCTACCAACTTTAACTTTGTTTTCGTTCGATTGTCTCCTCATTCCATCTTCCACTGGTTCTCCATTTTCTGTTTCCTTGTCACTCTTTCCGTTCACTTTGACTTTCTACTTCGTTCCACTTAATGCATCTTTTTGTATAGCGCGGTTCCCTTTGTAATAAGCTCTACTTCCGTTTCATCTGTTTCTTCTGTCACTCACAGTTTCTCATTCAAAGATCTTTTCAACCAAGCCTTCCCAAGTTCTTTCGATCTACCACCAATTCAAACTTTTAACTTCTTATGCGGAACATTCACGTTCATCCAGTGCTTAATGTCGCCTCAATTGTTCGAATCTATCTATCTATCTATCTATCTATCTATCTAAAAAGTCTTAACATATTATCATTTTATATACAGAAATACTTAGTAGCTTCCGGTAACTTCAGTCGTTATTCGAGTCCAATTATAAGACAGGATTTTGAATTCCGTTCAAGGTAAAGAACAGTCATGTTTCCTTATATGTGTACACTAATGAATTTCTAAAACACGCAAAGCCCCCATTACATAAAACGTTAAAAATTCGACATTATGAAATCTATAAATATAATATTTTCTAAAGAATTATATGAATATATTACGATTATAGAAAAATGAATACGAACTTGATATCTATCTATCTATCTATCTATCTATCTATCTATCTATCTATCTATCTATCTATCTATCTATCTATCTCATTCTGTTCATTATCTATCTATCTATCTATCTATCTATCTCATTTTGTTCACTATCTATCTATCTATCTATCTATCTATGTTAGTGCAATATTTCAATTCTCATCAGTATGGTCAGAGACACGCTCGAGGTGTGAAACTCATAGACACTATACAGCTCTATATTGTATATTTACAAACATCCTATCTCACATATTGATAATTCTTCCACCATAAATATGACATATCTGGGCTTATATATATATATATATATATATATATATATATATATATATATATATATATATATATATATATATACTAATAATAATAATACCCGTTTGGAAATAAAAGCTCAACTTGTAGTTATGTCAAAAGAAATCGGCACCGAGCCGAAGAAAAAATTGGAAACAAAAAAGAAAGAACTATAAACATCCGAACAGGGCGAAATAAAATTCCAGTGCCTTAAGTCTTTAGTCCAAACAAAACAAAAAACAAGCGAGTACTAAGACTATAACTTAGAGTGCACAATACGTTACGTAGAAGGGGAATAACTACAATAAATCCTAAACAGCCAAGCAAACCTACCTAGGTTTCACCTAAATGGATCTGTTTACCCTGAAGATCCGTTTGGTTGAAACCTAGGTAGGTTTTCCTGGCTCTTTATATATATATATATATATATATATATATATATGTATGTATATACCAAAATACCGTGCCAAATTATTATCGAGATAACTTTTTTCTAATATTTCAAAAACCGTCCAATCAATTCACACAAAATTTTAACCCAATGTTGGCAACACTGATCTGCAGTATCACTGAAATTTTTGTACTGATCTGCGCAATGTAAACAAACTGGCGCCATATTTGTTATCAGCACGGTGAGTTGAGCGTGCCAAATTATTATAAAAGTCTAAGAAGTTAGTGAAATGATGGGCCGTAAAAGCAGTGTAAGTGATGCTGAAAAGACAATTATCACCTCAGAACTCTCAAACGTTAAATCTACTCTAGAAATTTCTAAAATGATCGGGAGGTGTCATCAAAGAGTGAAAAAGTTCACCGCCGACCCTACACAAGTACGCAGTAGGGCAGATACAGGCAAGTCGATGGTTATTTCACGTTGTCTCATGTCACGACTTAAACGAGAGGCCACGAATAACCCTGGATTTACCAATCAAGAGTTTTTAAGTCGCATTGGAGATCCTACTGTGTCTAAATGTACTTGGTGTCGGTATCTGAGGGAAATAGCAACAACAGTCAAACCTGTATCGAAGCCTCCGTTGACGAGAAATCACATTCAAAATCAATGGAAATGGGCCGAGGACAATATGAGGATTGACTTCTCTAAAGTTTTGTTCACAGACAAAACTCGAGCAACACTTGATGCGCCAGAGAGATGGTGCAAAGGCTGGGTAATGAACGGACAGAATCGCTATCAGAGTTTGAGACGCCAACAAGTCGGTGGAGGCATAATGATCTGGGGTAGTATTATTGCAAAAACATTAGTGGGCCTATGGAGAGTACCAGATGGCGTCAAAATGACTGCTGACGCATACATAGCGTTTTTGAAGGAACATCTTGAGCCGTGGATGAAAAGGCAAACAGTTGCCTTCAGAAGGGCCATTGATTTTATGCAATATAATGCTCCCTTACATGCTGCTCACAAGACTACTGAATATTTGAAACAGTTAGGCTTCGAAAGACCTCGAAAAATGAAGTGGCCAGCAAATTCTCCGTATTTGAACCCAATCGAAAACCTTTGGAGCATCATGAAGCGAAGACTGTACGCCAACGTACGACAATTCAGGAGCAACGCTGAGTTATGGAAAGCAATTCTTGACATATCTCACGGCATTACAGCAGATGACATCCTACAATTAACAAATTCTATGGATCGTCGACTTCTTCAAGTAATTTCAAAACAGAGAAAGCACATTCCCTATTAATTTGTTCAAAACTGTGCCTTTGTTTTTATCTGTTATTATTTGTTTGATTTTCTTATTTATTAGCTTCTTTTGATCATAAACATTCACGTTCAACATTAATAAACGTTTTGTTTGCTCAATTCTGGGAATTTTACTAAACCTTTCTAATAATTTGGCATGCTCAAATCACCGTGCTGATAACAAATATGGTGCCAGTTTGTTTACATTGCACAGATCAGTTCGAAAATTGCAGTAATTGCGCAGGTCACTGTTGCCAATATTGTTTGAAAATTCTGTGTGAATTGATTGGACGGTTTTTGAAATATTAGAAAAATGTTATCTCGATAATAATTTGGCACGCAGTGTATATGTGTGTGTGTGTATTTATGTGTGTGTGTGTGTGTGTGTGTGTTTCCCTAAATTGATAGTGAAAAAGTGGTTAATATCAACGGTACACACAAATACACACACATGCATGTGTGCGTTCATGTGTCCACATTTACGTATAAACATAAATTCACCGCCATCCTCCTCGTCATATCTATCTATTGTGTGTGTGTGTGTGTGTGTGTGTGTGTGTGTGTGTGTGTGTGTGTGTGTGTTATATTTATGTATGAATAAATATTTTTTTTTCGTTCCAATTTGAGTAACAATACTATTTGTATATGTTTTTCTTATTACTAAGGTAAGGAGAATTTCTTTCTCCCGTTATAAATTTGACTCTTGTATATTCAATCTTCTAATTAATCACAATTTATTTATCTGAAACATAATGCAGGGAACGGGCGGTTAAAGACCAAGATTATAAAGGAATGTAGAATCACGCACAAAAAAAAAAAACAAAAAAAAAAAACAACGATTCATTTTCAATTCTCTGAGGTCACGTGCCATGTTACTAATGAGATTTTACACCTTCAGACAATCACCTGTACTTGTTTTTCTTTGTCTTGTGAAAATAAAATGCCATTGCTTTCTCATCAAACAGTTAGTAAATGAAACGTAGGGTGCAGATTGTTTTTTTATTATTCTTAAGCCTATTTAAAACTAGATCTATAGCTTAGCAAATCATTCTTTTTAATTGCTTCTTTATGCATAAAATAGAAATAGAGGGGAAAAACTTTTGTAATAAATGTATATACCACTTGATGATTTTGATAATATTTTAAATCACTCAAAATATTTTAGAAATCAACAATTTTTTCATTATTGGTTTTTGGTTTGTTAAAGAATTGTTATTAATTACTGACAAGATGGCTTAGAATGAATGATAGACTGACATCCGAATAAACATCTGCAGCAAATATCAGTTTCTGATGTAATTGGGGGGAGTTCAGTCCAACAATTTCTGACGCCACGGGAAACATTGGTAACACGTAGAAAAAGACACGTATGTAGAACTGCTGTAGGCAGTTAAACTGAATTAGTATACTCATAGAACCTCTGTATTAAACTTCCATATCAAAAACCTTTACAGATGAAAAAGCACAATGAGTTCAACGTAGCTGTGACTTTATTCTCTCCTTTGATAAACATACCAAAAAAACCACATAGATGAATGCTGGATGGTATATTTCCAAAAAATTTTTTAGAAGTGATATTAACATATCCATCACTGTTCAGATTGTCCAATCATTTCATAGATGTCTTTTCCAGAGTTTAGATGATTTGTCTTTCTTACGTTTACACCTAATAAGTAATGGAGGATGGGTCGACAGCAATTTTGTGAGGGATTTGTGCACTTACAGAATTTGCAGTTATGCTGTATAAAGCTTTGATATGTTGCATAAAGCTTATGAAAATTTCTAGGTAAATTTTAGCTCAGTATTTCAATTCTAATACTAACAATTTTAGTGTTGTTTAACTTTAGAGATTAATTAAAACTTGACATTTTGTATTAAGATAAAGAGATAACGATGACTTTTTGTTGTAGAGTAGTTTTCACAGTGGAGGCTTGTATTTCAATAAGTCGTCCTAAATTAGGTTCGACGTACAAAACGTTAGGAACTTGAAATAAGAGTTAATGACGCAGCAATCTAGTTGCGATAGTTGGTACTTCAATGCCCGATATCGACTGACTCACTCAACACCACTGAGCCCAACTGGCTACCGCTACTATTACTACTACTTAATATGTGTGGGAGAGTCTATTAATAATAGTATAGGTACGTCCAGGTATAACACTTTTTTAGATATCATTCATACTTTTTAACCAGTAGTTGGAACAGGAAAGACTCATTCATATCTTCCGCATTGGTATTTGCGTTTAAGTGAATGTACCGAACTCGACTGTAATTCGAACTCGGCGCTCCGATTTCTTATTCATTACTTCACCTGCACTTCACCTGCACTTCCCCAGAGTGAGCTAGCTAAAAACATAATCATTTATTTAGTCATAAAACATCATATTCCTAAAACTCGAACTGTGAATAATGTTATCTCTGGTGCATTTGCAACTTACAAGCATGTAGATTTCTTTGCAGAAACTCGTTTACTGATTCAAAGTTTTAAAAAAATGAAGCAAGAAAACTAATGGAAAACAAAGAAATTATTGATCAGATTTTAAAAGCATCACCCCCAAAAATAACAGCTTGATATTCCGAATCAAGTGAATCTTCTAGAAAAAGACTCAACAAACAAGAGAATCGATTTTTATTCTGTGACCATTTTTTTCAATCAAATGTTCTCTATTATATTTGAATTTCTAATATACTAAATAAAAAAAAAGACTAAAGGACTAAAATTACAACAAAAAGTACTTTCTCAGTTTTCACTTAATTCGGTTATGATAAGTCGAATTTTTTACTTGTAAAAGCTAATATACTTTGAAAATATTTTTTTTTGTGACGAATTAAAACATTTTGTATTATAGATTGTATTAAATAGTTTATAATATATATCTATCTATCTATCTATCTATCTATCTATCTATCTATCTATCTATCTTTGTGTGTGTATTTGTTCATATGTGTGTGTGTTGTGTGTGTTTGTGCGAGTGACAGAGAGGGAGATAAAGAGAAAGAGAGTGGGGTAGAAATAAAGAGATACTTATGTTTTCTGAAATTAAGAAGAATCTCAAACTAATATGCTCCGTGTGTCTATTTAGTACGAAATCATACTCTGGCTTGAAAAGTCATTTCCGCTTCCCACAGCAGAAATACTCTACGGCATGTTGTATCCGGGGATAACAATCAGCTTGTCTGTGGCATTTCATATTTGTTAGTAAAGCAAATGCAAGTCTAAAAAATCAAGAAAAAGGCAAGCGAAGCTTAATTTAAGATAGTGGTCATGTCCTGAATATTGAATGTACAGGCAATAGATCTGGATTGCACTTAATTTTTAAAAATCGTCATATTTAATATCAATTATTAACTATATATCCTCATAGGGCACTAATAGAGACATATGCATATGATCGGACAGATGGCATATATCAACCTGCAATACATTATTCCACGCCTTTTTCACTTGTTGAATTGCCTAAGAGTTGAAGGGTGGCGAATTAAACAAATAAGGTGTCGTCCTATTTTATTCCATACTTTTTTAATGGTAACGGAAATGATAGAATTAACTGCGTCCATACGGAAAATTCATACATGTTTAATGGTAACGATAATGAGAGAATTAACTGCATCCATACAGAAAATTCATACATGTTTAATGGTAACATTAAAGAGAGAAATTAACTGCGTCCATACAGAAAATTCATTGACCAAAAAGATAGTTTTAATCTATATTGAAACTTTAAGGAGTTTAGACATTTCATGTTCATTAAATATTATAGCTCTTTCCAATACTGATTGGAACTTACTTTCAATTTTTTGTTTTTGATAGTATGGTAAGCTAAGAGCTTTGATAATATCGTTATTTTATCTTCTAGTTACACGTACTACCAATTTTTGTTGTTGATTCTGTTTGAAATGTTCGAGCGAGATATTCCTTTGTAAATATCTTCGTTTGTTATTTTGTAGCGAAAAACTATAATTCTAATGGAGTATCGTTTTTTTAACATTTGAGAATTGATTCGTTTGATACTATTTTTAACCACTGGTCTGAAACAAAACACCTGTGCAGGAATTGGCTAATAATGGTTAATAATAAGAAATTGGTCTTTCATATCGACGAAAGAAGTTTTCGAACATCTTGTATAGCTTGTTAAGTAGCACGGATATCATGTATGCGACTATTATTCTGCTATTTTTTTTCTTTTATTAATATACTTTTATTAACACAAAGCCAAAGAGACATTCAAGGTAGAACTTTACGTAATGACGTTGCATAAACATAAGAGGGGGAAGTAAGAAGTGCATTGTTGCAAGAATGGCACTACAACGGGAGGAACAATTTTCAAAACACGCATAACACTGTTTAATGTATCTTCCACAAATACCAAAAGCGAGCAACTGTTATAACTGTTATCATGCTTTTAGCGCCTGGGTCTGTCTGCTGCGGGTCAGTAGACACTGGAACGTGTCGCTCAACACTTTTATATCGCACACATATGGTCATCTTTTGCATGAAGTGTTCTCATCACTGAACAACACAGGCGCCAGTGGATCAGTTTTTCTCCGTAACACTTCTAGGCTTTGAGTGAAAGTGTCTCGTCCTCATGATCATATTGCAAGTAAACGATTCTTAGCTAAGAAGTGTTGAAACAATGCTAGCCACATTTGTTCTGATTTGTACTGTGGACTCCTGTTCTGTCTACTATTGCCATCCTTCGGATATGTCAGGATTGGCAAGAGTAAGGCTAGATCTTGATCTACGTATATAGGCATATATATTCGACCACCGTTGACCACATAATCACCGCCGAAATGTCCCGTAGGCCATGAAGTCGTTCGTAGGCATACGATCCGACCCTTCACAGAAGATCCTTTGCTTGAACAAAAATATGTGCGCGGTTCAGTGGCATGACATCTGTTGGCATTGAACATTTTCACTACACTTAATCTTATGACGGCATTTCAGTGAATAAGCGAATGACTTCTTTCTTTGTGTGTTGTCTTTGATGATTTTTGGTGCCTGACATCGCATTAACGTTGTTAGCATTAGAATTGACTGAAAAATGCTGAGCTGAAATTAACCTGGGAAAATTCATTAAATAAGAGTGTTATACAACATAACTACAAATTAATTGGATGCACAAAACTCTTTCAGTATTGTTCTCGATCCATTATCCAGCTCTTATCAGGTGGAAACAAAAGATTGACCAAACATCTTAACTCCAGAAAAGCTATCCACGAGATGATTGGCCTATTCGAACAGTGGTGAATATGTTAATGTCTCTTCTAATAGTTGTTGTCAAGACAGCATGCAACAGTCATCCTAACTATGTGTGGTTATTGGCATGATACATCAGAGGAGATAATAAAATCACAACTATGTTTAATACATTGTGCTTTACAGAAGGATGAACAATCTAGATATAAGTTTTCCATGTCATTTTTCAACATATTGGCCTTCTCCAGCATGTTCTTGAAGCAGTTTTTATACCGCAATTTCAGTTTGTGCGTTGATCCTTTCTCCTCGGCCAACTATCGTCGTTCATCCTGATAACATGACCACTCCATTGTAACCAGTGTTGAACTACCAGAGTCTCAACACTTGTAGACTGACTGCGTTCAAAGATATGGACGTCGCTAAAGTACATTTACGTCAATCAAGAAAGGATTTTAAAAACAAAAATCATGTTTCGCCATTTGGTTACATTTTTTGAAGTGTATAGGGTCAGTCATGTTTCATAATCATACGTGTATATCTTATAAAATAGAGGATTAGTTACGTTAGCCGATCCCCAAATATGTATATAGGACTCAACATTTGAAAAATAGGTAGTTTTAAGGTATGATAGGTATGTCTTGGTTGTATCCTACGCTGATGAATAATACAAATATTTAACAATAAGAAACGACATTTTGTAAAAAAAGAAGTAGAATTTAGCAGTGACATTAAAAAGCAACAGTTAAAAAAGAGCACTTTTGGACAAAACGCTATTGGATATAGCTCCTTTTTCTAGTGACAGAGTAATAGAGATACTTTTGTTTATTGATTTTAAAAGTGGATTCCCTATCCATTCTTGTGAAATTTTGTGTAAGCATGCGTTGTTCTTTTTGATAAAATGTGTTGCAAATGTCTCTTCTGTTTTGTCAGGTTCTTAGCTTAGTTTGAAAATATATATATATATATATATATATATATATATATATATATATATATATATATATATATGCATATATAAAGAGACATAAGCATTCGTCGGAAATGGGTACAATAATTTATTTGTAACGCTAATGTATACGAGTCTGATCAAAAACTATCGGGAATGTGTTAGCAAATCTGTTTTTTGTTTTTTCAGGTTTTTAGCTTAGTTTGGATGCAAACGAAAAAATGCCCGGTTATTCCAAGGAAGACTCAACTACATACATACACACACACGCATATATATATATATATACACATATAAATATTTGTCAGAAAGGCGTACAGTAATTCTTAGTAACGCTAATGTATATGAGGTCAAATCAAACCTATCGTGACTGTTACTATGGTAACGAAACTAAAGTACGCTGAGTGAAGCCGATTGGCGCAAATTGACCTTGAATGCTGTCGCGCATATGCACTAAGTTATAACTTTCTCGTTCTCTTCCAGTGGTTATAGCACTACTTTGAATGAAAGTGTTTAGAGGTTCAACCAGTAACCACAATTTGTGCAGCAGTTTTTTGGCAAAGAACAATATTCCTCAGGTTCTTTAACTACAATACTTCCCAGATCTCGCACACTGCAACTTTTCCTCTTCAAAAATCAAATCCCAATTGAAAGGAATAAGATTTCGAGGAAATCAAAAAGAATGCTACCATACAGCTGCTGGCTACCCACCAAAAGGACTTCCTGAAATGCTTCCATCAATGGAACATATATTGGATAAAGTATGTGGTTTCAGGTGGGGGACTACTTCGAAGGATATTAAACACTGAATTGATACGTGTTGTAGTTTTCTTTTTATAGCACCAGTCCCGAGATTTTTTTTATCACAGCTCTTACATGCAACAGAAGGAATAAGTTAAAAGATGAAAATAATGAGCCTGTTTTGCTGGGAGGTATTTTCTATTTGGATATTTACCAAGCTGCATTCAATGTTAGATATATTTCCTAATATGTATTTGTATATCTGTGTTTACGTATAAATGCATTCATCTCACATATGTTCTCGTGTATAGATACATGCATATATACATACATACATACATATATATATATATATATATATATATATATATATATATATATATATATATATATATATATATATATATATATTTATATATAAACATATATTCACCTTAAATCTATATCATAATAATGTTATTACATCAGGAATACCATGTTCATAAAAAGTTTACATAAGAGTTAATGCAAATTACTTCAGGCTATCTGAAAAGTGAAAAATAATGATAATATATAGAGAAGTGTCAAGAAACCATTAGTAACCTAGGAATATCGACAAAAGGTCAGCGAAAGGTAACGCATGTTTACTGATGGCAAAAGAGACATTTAATAGGTGAACATACCAGAATAAATAACAATGTAAGAGACGCCGAGAGATGCTATGGAATCACTCATGCGAAGTCAAGTATTTACTTACTTATTTACTGATATGACCCAAGAGAAAGAGACTCCTAGTCCTTTAATCTGTTCGTTTCTCATCTTATTTAGAGGCCTTTGCTTGCGAATGCATAGGCAAAAATTCTCCTTCTTAAAAAGCGATAATAGATATATTGGTTGCGCATGTCACATCGTCTAAAAGCAAAGGAAGTGCTATTTAACAGCTCGGTGACTTGAGATGATCTCATCTGCACGAAAGCGAATAGAGAAAAGGAATATCGTGAAGAAGATAGCGGTAAGCATCTGAATGTATCAGACGCTGGCTTGGAGATAAACAACGTTGAAACCGAAACGTCTATCTATTAATAATAAAACCTCTTACTAGAAGAATTGTGTCATCTGCAAACTTTCACGTAAAAATGTATAAACTTGTTTCGATACTAAGTTATTTATGATATATTTTGCGTTTTTATTGTTCATAGAAATATTATGCATTAGTCAAAGAATATGATTTTTTTTTCAAATGAAAACCAATCCTTTTTTATATATATATATCTACTGAAACTTCTTCATTACATCATTAAGACAACACGCAGTCTAATGTTAGAATGCATTTATTTTATTATACAACAAATATTTATTTATTTTATAATATGGCCACCTAACTTGTAAATTCACTTAATACAGCAGAGAATATTAATCATATCAGCAGTATATTATATATTTAAAATTAAATTCTGTTGATAAAGCGCATGTCAAGTTGCAGATTTATTGATTCACCATCATACATATAGGGGAAGGGACATCATGAATTTAAAACTCTGCAGCTTTGCGGTCATATGCAAACACGGAAGTATATCCAGACAGAAAATCCGGAGTGGCCACCGAATGTGGTTGGCTGTCAAACTTCCGGCAGTTCCTGCACCCAAACCGGATCACATATGTGATGAACTGAATCTTGTTGATACGGTCGAGATGGGACAATCCAGACTGGGTAGAATATACCCTGAATTTACCATCGGCCAGGCGTGTGCCCTAGATACCACCGAACAGGGCGCGAAATAATCAGATCCTTAGCATATGTTTTTTATTATATATATATATATATATATATATATATATATATATATATATATATATATATATATATATATATAGTTAATTTATGAAAAACTTGGTAATCCGTATGGGTAGTGCCAAGGAGGATGAAATACTGAGAGCTCAATGTAAATCCAGAGCTAATAATTTAGAGAAAAACAGGCCACTTTAAGGTTCAATTATAATACTTTATTTCACCAGAGCCCTTTTAAGGGACGCTGGATCATCAAATAACACTTCCAAAAAATGAAACGAAAGATGAAATGAAAATTCACACTTTTGACGGGTAGTATTAAGTTCGTGTAATTTTAATAATTGGTCTTTTTTTCTTTAATATATATATATATATATATATATATATATATATATATTACGAGGCAAAAAATGGATGTTCCCATCCCATAGAAATGATGATGGATAAAATATAACGCTCATTACATTTGTATTTACATTTATTTTTATTTATTATCAGCATTGTTCTTACTTCGGGAATGGCCAAGTCGCAGTTTTTCATGATCTTGCGCTGTCAAATAGAGCGAAAGCTGATCAGATTAATCAAAGTGAGTCATGTGTCCGCAAGTTAATAAAAAAGAGAAATCAAACTGGAACATAAAGTAGACATAGCGGATCTGACTGACCGCTAAAAACTATCGACAGGGAAGTTAGAAACTTGATTCGTCAATGCAAAAATATCGATTCGCTTCAGCACAAGATGCTTCCAAAGCGGCTAGTTTCGCGGTTTCTTCAAGAACAGTCAGACGCAGATTTAAAGCAAAAGGCATTGCTTCCAAATACATAAAAAAGGAAACTTTTCGTATCTGGTTGGCTTGGTGCAAAAGCTCATTTACACTGGTCAAAATCTGATATGGAAGATGTTATGTGGAGTGACGAGAGTCCCTTTACTCTTAGATATGAAGGAGGAATACGTGTTCGGTGTACGTCCCGTAAAATGAATATTCCTGTGACTACCAAGGGCACTGTTAAACGCGATAAAAAAATCTATGTTTGGGGTGCATTCTCAGCAGCAGAAGTTGATAATTTGTACAAAACCAAGGGAATCATGGACCAACATCAATACCATAGCATTCTTGTTAATCAAATGTGGCTTTCACCTAAAAAGGTCAACGCTTTACGTTCCAAGAGGATAACAATCCTAAGCATAATACCTTAAAGAAAAAAGGTTATCTGGAGAAGATGCGCGACGAGGGTAAATTACAACTCTTCCTGTGGCCTGGTCAAAGTCTTGATCTTAACTATTAAAGGAAAGCTGGAAAAATCTGGCGAAGGACGTTGACTTACTAGAGAGTTTAGTCAATAGCATGCCACGAAGAATTAAGGCCGTCATTAAAGCAAAAAGTTAACAAAATACTAAATGATTTTTCGACTTGTACAATGTACATATGTACACCTGTATTAATACCCCGCATTAATAAACAGATTCGGTTACTTACTTGTCTTGGTAAAAATGTAAAAGTCGACTTTCTATGGGTACGACCATTTTTTTTGCCTTGTTATATATATATATATATATATATATATATATATATATATATATATATATATATATATATATAATATTATGAATTAATTGATTTAAAATATGTTTTTTTCTCGTCACACAGTTCTAACCATGTTTCAAAAATGGAAGCTGAAAGCTCCGAATTTAATTTTGTTATTAAATTAAAGACATTAGTTCCATTTCATCCTCAAGCGAATTGTGGAGTATCTTTTTAAAGTTACTGGGTTTTAAAGACACAGCAAAAATCATAATTCACGTTTCCAAGGATATAGAGAAATTCTTTATATATATATATATATAGTTTCAATCTATCTTTCAGTCCAGCTGATTTAAAGTGATAAATTCCTATCTATCTATATATATATATATATATATATATATATATATATATATATATATATATATATATATATATATATAGTTGTAACAACAAAATTGTTCAAATCGTGTAACACAATATCCATCCTACAAAATGTTTAATATCTAAAAGACATTAAACTAATTGAGTTTCTTTTTCTCATGTTTTCATATAAGACATTTACCCATCTTGACACCATTTGTCGTAAAAAAATCACTGAAAAAGTATTTGAGTTTTTTTCCGCTAGAAAGAGAAGAGGGTAAAATCGATTTGTGTCAACTGAGGAATGGTGAGTGGAAAAAGATCATTAACGCCTTCAGTAATTGTACCAAAATTCATACTCTGGCTTCTATCTTCAAAGTCCATTCAAGAAACATCAAGTGAATAGTGAATAAGTTTAAAAAAGAGCGAACAGTAGAGAGAAAAAACCTGGATCAGGAGGTGACAACAGAAACAGGGATGATCATTTCACTTTAGATCTAAATATATCCTTATTGTTCAATAGAATACTATTGTATTGTTCAATAGAATTTTGAACCCAACAGTGTTAATAGAATTCCAGTAAGATATCTTTAATCATTTCTAAGATACAACGATTAAAAGCTTATTCTTAAAATTAGACAATTTTGGTGTTACACCTGATAAATATCCATCTCTCTCTCTCTCTCTCTCTCTATATATATATATATATATATATATATATATATATATATATATATATATATATATATGTGTGTGTGTGTGTGTGTGTGTGTGTGTGTGTGTGTGTGTGTGCAAACAATTTCTGCATGGAATGGTGTGATCAAAACAGTGAGGATGAAGTCTTCCAGATCCAAACAAATTACTTCTTTGCCGCCTGTTTTGAAGTCCGACATTCACTGCGTTGGCATTTGCATTTGGTGTATCTTTCATGATCTTTCATTTTACGAGCGACTCGTTGTTTCGACACATCGATTCGGTTGAACTGAAACACACTTCGAAATCAAACAGCAGACACGTTTTCAAGTGATCATTTTTTTCTTTATTTCGATTGATTTCATTCGATGGAAAGTGCTGATTATAAATTCTGAGAGCTACTTCAAATATTCTTTTAATTGGAGACACTCTGTGGTTGGTACTTCTGGGACGTTCTTTCAGAGCCAAGAGGTTTTTCTATCACACACATATATCATCACGTATACGCGTATACATATAGTTATCTTTCCCTCTCACTCACTTAGTATGTATGTTTATTTTTCGCTTTCTCTCTCTGTTTCTTCCCTCTCTCTCTCTCTCTCTCTCTCTCTCTCTCTCTCTATATATATATATATATATATATATATATATATATATATATGTATGTATGTATGTGTATGTGTGTGTGTACCTTTCTTACCGGGATCAGAATGCGCTATGACCGGGATCAGAATGCGCTATTAATGTGTACATTTTACGTAACCTTTTAGGCGATTAATTAATTTTCAGTCACACAGACGCAAGGTCGCAACTCTATCGCTACTCGCATTTTCCATGGTATATGTTATGAGGAGCTACATTCTCTAGTTTCATCAGTTCAGACATTTACATCTAAAACCCACCACGTCATCTGCACATGGGAGAAATTCAATTTGGAGAGCTACTTACAAAGTGTCACCGCTATGTACAACAGACTCCCAAGAGGATGCTTTCGCAACTATTAAAATCTTCACTTCTTCTAATCTAGGGTCAACCGTTATCTCTCTTACATATTCTCATAATTTATAATTCTTACGTTCATAAAGCAAACCCACTCAGTAAAATTCTACGAAGAGTGGCTCTTGAACCTTTTATTCTGTAACAGTGGCGTAAAACAGATTTAATTCTTTAAAGTGTCCCTATCTTACAGACGGATTGGAAAGTATATTAAAGTTTTCCAAGAAAAACATTGTATTCTATAATTTAGTCATTAAAATGCGTTCATATTTTATCAAAGAAAAAGTTAATATAATTCTTTTCTGTTTTGGTAAATCTATTTTATTGTCTTTTTTTTTCATGCTGGTTAAAGGTTTTGTATGATGTTCACCTGCGATTAAAAAAGAAATGAAAATGTATTTTCCCTTTTTGAATGTCAGTCTGTTTTTTTTTTTGTTTTTTTTTAAATGTCTAACATTCCTGTAACGCATTTTTTTGCCGATATTGTCCAAATCACTTCATGGTTTTACGCATAAAGTTGGGCAAGCGCTGGGGCGTAAATACATACAATATGATGGTAACTAAAGTGTAAAATCATTTAATCGAACGAAATATTGAAATGAAGAAGCGAGAAGAGAAAGAATAAATCGGTAATAATGCTGAGATAAAAAAAGAGAATGAAATAAACGAAAAAAGAAAAAAAAGTTGAAAAAGTGATAAAGAAAAAGAAAACAGGAAAAAGAACAAGATGACTTTTAGATGAAAAACAGCTATCTTCAAAAGTTCTCAGCGCACTGTTCTTAAAAATTCGTGACTCAATGCAAAGTTGAAAACTGTTTTTTCGCTAGAGACAATCACATGCATCTAAGAAAAACGTTGAATTGAGTGACTGAAATAATAATAATAATAATAATAGTAATAAACTATTAAGAAATATATATATATATATATATATATATATATATATATATATATATATATATATATATATATCTCATACTTATTATAAAACCCAGGTTGTGTGTGTGTGTGTCCGTACATTTTATATATTGGATCGGATTTCCTACATTTTTCAACCGATTTCAACAAAACTTCACAGGACTACGTAAAATTACCTTGTAGTGGTTCTGACAGCGCCAAAGATTAGAAAAACACAATTGCTTTTGCACAAAATCAATTGAAAACACGATTAAGAGGCATGGCATCGCTGTCGCGAGAATGAAAGGGGGACAACTCATATCGAGTTATACTTATTATAAAACCCAGGTTGTGTGTGTGTGTGTGCGTGTGTGTGTGTGTGTGTGTGTGTGTGTGTGTGTGTGTGTGTGTGTGTGTGTGTGTGTGTGTGTGCTTGTTCATTTATATATGGGATCGGATTTCCTACATTTTTCAACCGATTTCAACAAAACTTTTACTTTTTTTGGCAGGTGGTATTTCTTATTGTCTATTCAATCGGTAGACTCATAACAATTTAAAACAATGTTTTTGTTTGAGTTTGGGTTTGACCAATTCGTAAAAAAAAAAAGAAAAAAAATCTAATTAAGACATGCGTGTCTGTCAACCTTAAACAATAATCTTTGTCAATTTTATTTTTCAGTCTTTATGATGGTCGATACTTGATCTGTCTCTTACTGTTACATCCCCGGGCAACGCCAGGCTCTACTACTAGTATGTATATACTGTAGTACCTATAATAAATTCAGCACTGGGCACTATAAAAAAAGGTACAGATAAGATAATTAACAAAATATCTTGTAGCTCAACTTTACAAGAGATTAAAAAAAAGCAATATGTTCAACTACTCATCAAATCAGGAAAGTATTAATCTAAAGAAAATGTAATCACAATATATTTTAAGTGTCATTTAACATCAAAATTTGTGCAGATAGAATGCATATATTTGCAATCTTACCTTACTGCATGTCTCGGGTAATGGTCCGGTAAGAGATTATATTGAACAGAAATAATAATAATAATAATAATAATAATAATAATAATAATAATGACGGGCAGACGAATTCACGAATGTATGGATGACAGAATGAACAAACAAACGGTTCAAATGGTTCGCTGAGGCACTCCATGGAAATTATCAGCTGTCTAACCAGGCTTAAAATTGTCTCAATATCAGCCTATTTAGTGTCATCAGCAAACCCTTTGAGACTATCAACAATATGTAAGTTGATCCTCTCAACAGAAACAACATCATGAGCAGCAACAGTATGAAGTTTGCTCCTCTAGGTCCACTGTTGATGTTCTAACTGACATAACACACAGAAACACTGAGGTTCTCGATAATAAATCGATAGCAATCGCCTTGGACATCTCAAACAACTTTGGCAAGATGTGGTGTAGAAGGAAGCTACACTCACTAGCTACGGAATCTTTGAAAGTCTTTGTAATTATTAAGCTTGTCGTTAGTCGTAGTAGATTATTCGGCTTCTGAAGCCTATGGGATCAATGCAGGCATCATCCAAGGTTCTTTTAACCCTCCAACCGTTTTTGATTTTATCCTATTTATCTACTTAAAACATTGTCAGATCATTAGAATATATATATATACAAAAAGTTGTCAGATTTCATCACCCTCAGTAAATATGAATGGCTGTAACCTGAAAGAAGTTCCTAACTCTAAACACCTATTGAGACTTAAGTTCGCTCCAGACCTCAAGTGAAACTCATATATACGATCTACAGCTCAAGATTCTGGAAAAACTCCGTCTCCTTATACCGTTCAAGTAAGTACTTGATTTCACCTGCAACTGTCCAATTTTGATGAACTGATTTCCACCTAGCCAGCCTTTTCCAATAAATGAAGTGTTACATGTCTCTCGGTACTTTATATTTTCATGGAAAATGCTCTGACAAGCTACATTCATTATTTCCACAAATTCAAACATTTACAGCTAAGACCAGACTTGAATCATTATAATTTCTGCTTTGTTGAAGAGACGCCCGAGAACCGAAATCACTACAATCTTAATCTATTCAAGTCTAGGGTCAATCTATCCTCCCTATCTGCATAATCTACATTTATTACCTACTGCTTTTACGCCCATAAAACAACATTATTCAGTAACTCTGTCTTAAGTGGTTCTTGGGCCTTGTAATGGACAAAAATGTTAAGAAAACCAATATATAAAAAAGGAATCGAATAGAGAAAAATTGGCGAACATTTGAATGACTACGGGAAGATAAGCCCCTACCCCTCAGATAAAGTGCATAGTCATAAAGAAGCAAGGAGTGTCAACAGGTTATCGAATGATACGAACGCAGAAGGAGTTTATCGGTGTTCAGCCAATTAGCGTAAACTTATCGAACTCGAAACGCCGACCAAACCAAAGGGAACATTCCTACTAAAAATTGTGAGTAGTCTTAAATAATGCTGCTGCTGATGATATTGATGATGGCGACGACTGATTTGGAAAACGGAGAAACTAGGAATTAAGCTGAAAATATCTGCAATTCATCACGCAAAGCAATAGTAGATGGTTTCGTCTCAGACAATTAAAAAAAAATTAACTACCATGAGATTGAGCAAATAAAAAAGGACATCACAACAAGGTCTGGGAACCAGATTCAATCGATATCAACAGGAAGAAAGAAAGATACTGGATATTATCGGCAAATTACAGAAATGGAACTGGCAGAAAGCAAAAATGGAGTGTGGCAAAAAAAATAAGCACATCCTATCTCCCCTCTCGCTTGTAACCAACCATCATAATAAAATAAACGATTTTCAGCGGAAAAACTGAATTAGTAAAATAAAGCTTCATAACCTTGTACAGGATGCGAAGGGTAAATTATTGCCATTTTATATTTTTAATTTCGAACATACTCGTTGCATTTGATTTTGTCGAATGTACAGTATATTTGTGTCAGTTAAAGTTAAATTGTAGCTACTGTAGCAACAATATTACTGAAATCAGGTTTCTGAGAAGATTTATAAAATACTGGAAAGAATTGTTGTCACTTGATCTCTAAAAGAAGTAGCAATGTTAAATTCAATGATAATATTAGACGTCTCCTTATAAGGAAACATTTCACAGGGCGAGCATCTAGTACTGCTGTTGAAATTTATAAAGTGTTTCTCTTCAAGCAATTTTTCAGGAAAATAGGTTTCTCACGTCCGGTAGCTGTTATTGCTCTTTCCGGGATTAATGGGGACCTTCTTCTTAACCTTCTGTTTGAAGTGGTGTGGAATGTCAACGCATTCATTTTATCATTAGTTACTCTTCGAGTTACATGTTTTATTCGTTTTATTTGCTACTATTGAAAATACTTACGTCATGCTATTTCTGTCATTTCGTACAGTGCTTTGTGATTGTGTAGCGGCAGTTGGCGCGTTTCGAAGAAGAGTGGTCGTCACTATGAACTACATGCTTCATTCGCTCGAAGTCATTTTTAGCCATTGGTGTGAAAAATGGTTGTATAGAGCTGACAGTTTAAATGTTGTTGAAATAATATGGCGCCACGCATGACATCTACATGGAAATCTCAATCTGACTAAGCTATTTAAGAACATGACTCGAGATCAGATAAAGTGGCAATTTGCCCTTGCAATGTTTGGATCGAAAAATGGATTAGAAAAAGAAATAGCTAAAAGAATTGAAAACCCGTGAGTAATCGAAAAAAAATCAACATTATTAAAATCAGAAATACTACTTAGGACGGTACTAGAAAACTGAGGAAATTTATTTTTACATTGCCCGCAGCGAGCTCAATCAGATACTACTATATTTCTACATTATTACGATATTTTAATATTTTAGACTAGTTGCGTTTCCAATATTTATCGCATTTTTATATTTTTAATTTCGAGCATGCGCGTTGTTTGTTTTTGATTTTGTCGACAGTACAGTATACAAGGGTCAGTTAAAGGTAAATTGTAGCTACTGTAGCAACAGTATTGCTGAATTCTAGCGCAAATAGAAATATAAAATGGTGATAATAAGTGTGGAAACAACTAGCTCAAAATATTAACAACTCGTAATAATGTAGAAAAAGAAATAAGTGAAGAAGGAAAATTCAATAGGGAGCACTTACAGAAGAAAGGAAATATAGGCCATGTCAAAAAACAAAAAAAGAAATGAATAAGACAAGTTTTCAGTGCAAAATGGCATGCAGCAGATAACATGGCTGGGCAAAGTTTATATCTGTTTTGCATAGATATCTTTTTCTCGCTTCCATCAGCAGTTTTCCGCATAAAACGGAGCATCCTCGCCCATGGATTGTTTCCTAATAATCCAAATCATTACAACATTAGTTCTGGAACCAACGCTAACCAAAAGGAGGTTACAGTTCGTTGCAAAAGGCAATGGAAGTAGATAACTCCAATTTATTGGCTTCGCTTTCATTTCTACCTGCCAACTTTGTGTTAGCGTCTAGTCACAATCACCAGTCTAACTACCCTGAGGGAGAAATATTTCCTTTGCGAACTGAGAGAGATTGAGGGAGAAAGAAATAGAGAGAGAGAGAGAGAGAGAGAGTGTGTGTGTGTGTGTGTGTGTGTACGTGTGTGTGCGTGTGTGCCCGTGTGTATCTGTGGGAGTGAGAGAGAGAATGAGAGGGAAACTTTGTGGCGTATGTACTCGGGGCGTTGCTGGTACACCTCACTGAACTTGTTCGATTCCGGTGCTCTCTGAGAATAATGGCGCCCTGATGGAACCCCTACAGTAATTTTCTATTTCTGTTTTTCTTATTATATACTCACAAAACTTATATATATATATATATATATATATATATATATATATATAAAGAAAGAAAGAAACGGTAGAAAAGAGATGGCAGCTATTTATATTTTTCGAAACGTGAATGAGAACAGGTGCAAGAAAACGTGCATAAATAGTGTTTGCGTGCGCATGGAATATTCACCGAATATGTATACGTGTTTGTATTTTCATCCTATTTCTTCCTCTCTCTCTCTCTCTCTCTCTCTCTCTATCTATCTATCTATCTATCTATCTATATATATATATATATATATGTGTTTGTGTGTATGCGTATATATATTGTTTAAAATTTGCTATCGCTGCTCAATCCCTACTATCCAAGGTTTAGAGGGACTCAGTCATTTACAAGAAACGTGCGGTCCGTGTGTTACTTAAGACTTTGTTGTCTATATCCTGGTATTCCTTATCCTGCTTACTACTAGGAACGAATATGGTTCTTGATAATGACAAAGGCAGTCGAAATACCTAAAAAACAACAACAGAAAAAACATAGACTAACGACATTTTATTAACAATTTCGATTCGAATACAAAATTCATTTTTCGAAAATTTGAATGATCCAATAAAAAAATTAAACAGACTTATCTTCTCGGTTGAATTTAATCAAACTCGTATATATATATATATATATATATATATATATATATATATATATATATATATATATATATATATATATATATATATATATATATATATATATATATATATATATATATATATATATATATATATATATATATATATATATATGTAATCTAAAGTCGGCTCCACGAAATATTATTACCTTTTGAACAACCTTTCCTTCAAGTAAAACGATTTTAAAAGCCATACCAAATTCATTATAATTGAAAACAATAGAAGATAGAAAAGATAACATTAGAAAAATTACAGAAGACCATGAAGACAAATGGATTTTGTGCTTTAAACATTTCATCCCAACGGGCTTAATCTCAAATTTAACAACATAGATAGAATTAATATATAACCTCATAAATCAAGCCTTACCTACATTTCTTACTCACACAAGACAGACATGCTTGCGGAAATGTTGAGTTTTTACACTTATACATACACCCATCCTATTATATACACTTACACACATCATACACACTCCCGAAGAACTAAATAACATACACTTAACACAAACACATTTTCTTCTCAGGAGCTAATAGAACTGTCAAAATGACCAAGAGAATTCAGAGTCGCATGAATCTATCCAGCCTCTATCATAAAAAAACAACTTAAAAGAGGTCGTTTGACCAACACAAGGACTTTCCAAAATTAACAAATGAAAACTACAGATAAAGTTTATTTTCTTCAGAAAGTCATTCATTCCTGTAGTTTATTGTTACTAACAAGCAGAAAAATTTTCCCCTGATGATGCCCATGGTGACCGAAACTAGTTGAGGAACCTAATTGAAATTATAAAACAAAAATTTTATATGCAACTTAGAGAGTCTGAAAATTTTGATTTTATTTATTTATTTAATTTTTAATATTATTTATTTTTCAATATATATATATATATATATATATATATATATATATATATATATATATATGATGAGAGAGAGAGAAAGAGGAGAATATATATAGCATAGGGGATATTCATCGATCATATAAGCACATATCACTAGCATCAGCTGGTATCTGTTCAGGCCAGATAAAGCCCTTAGACCCAGGTCATATTCTTTCCATATCTATATTTTATAACAGGTAAAACCAATTTATATTTGTTTTATATTTGTATTATATACACGCACGCACGCACGTTCAAACACACACACACACACACACACACACACACACGCATATATATATATATATATATATATATATATATATATATGTATATAAGAATAAGGTATATTTAAGCTGCAAGATTCATACAAAGAATTTTGATTAAAATGATGCACCAGAATAAAGTGCTGGGTATTGTCCTGTGGATAAACTGTCAGAGATTCATATTCATAATTTTTCAAGAATTTCCAAACTTCTCAGTCATTACCATGAACAAATTTGTGGTTTGTCTGGGAGTTAGGATTACTTTATCTATATGCTGGTATTCTTTGGAAAGCTGTAAGTTTGAAATAATCTAGGTGAATTCATGTGTATCGGTTCCTGGGAACGGTTCCACACCCAAAATGCGTTTATTTTACTCATCATAAATCTATCTATCTATCTATCTATCTATCTATCTATCTATATATATATATATATATGCGTGCACATTAAATAATATATCTTATGCAAATCAAGCTACAGCCCCCTTTGGTGAATGATTTTTTATTTAATGCGGGCTTCATTCTGTATAATAATGGCTTATAGTATTTTAGCCTTTCCTTGGATTGGTTGCTGTAAAATATTTTGGTGTTATCCACTAATATTTATCCTATGTTGCAAGTTGTATTTATTTGTTGTTGGTATGCTGGTCAATATGTGCACGGATTGCATTAAGTTTCGACCAATGACAGGCCAATCTGCGAGCGAGTGGGGTATACGTATATATATATATATATATATATATATATATATATATATATATATATATATATATATATATAAACATTAAACTCAACACTTATAGGCGACAGGATGTTTCATGTTAAGCACAATCTTCAGTTAACATGCGTTGTGTTTTTTTCTCTCTGGGGGACATGGGGCCTGAAGATTGCGTTTAGCATGAAACAGTCTGCCGCCTCTTAGTGTTGACTTTAATGTCCCTTCTATATTTACACACGCTCTATCTCTGATATTGAGCAGTTATCCAATAAATGTAGCACACCATAAAATTATATATATATATATATATATATATATAAACCTTTATTCTACAATCTACATTCAACATCATCACTTGATAGGACACCAGATGTGTTGAAACAAAATGGCTATTTTTGTAGTGATTTTATAACATATTTATGTTATAATTTTTAAATAAATAATTATATATATGTTGTTGATAATATATGTTGCATATCCACCCAATTGTACCAAAATCATGAGATCCGGGAGACCGTGGAAAATTACAAAACTGTCGACTCTTCCGACTGGGAGACTTCTACAAGTTTCAGTCATAAATAAGGGGGCTTGCCCTTATTTCTGAAACAACAACATGGGCTAGCAATTGTGGCAATAATGGTTTCAGAGATGGGGTAACATGACTGCTATTCCAAGGCATTACGTCATGACATCAAAAGATTTCGTTAGTTATCCGTCATAATCTAAGAACTGATCACGGTTCTTCACAACTTCCTGTCCTTTGTTGCTCCTAGAAGTATTTTAATACTTTTTTTTATCTCTTCTCAACTATGTTCTCCCATCCATTTACACAAGCGCGTTACGTAGGTTATGTCCTGTTTTCCTCTGTCCCACCAGCTTTCAATATGTCCGACGAGTGTCACATTTTCCAAGCTCTGGTCATCATTATGTGTTTTACAAATTTCAACTGTAATTTTCTCATCTAAAGTATATAACATCTTTGTTTCCATTTTCTCTAAAACTACATCGTTGGTCACATATTCAGTCGATGGTATTCTCAGCATCCTTCTGTAGAACCACATTTCTCTTTCTTCAGACCTCTAACTCAACTATGACGAGATTATTCAGCATTCACTGCCATATCTGAGGACTGATATTTCGTAACAGTTCAGTTGTCTTTTCTTTGTTTCGAGCAAAATTTTCCTATTTCTTAATACTTTGCATAGTTTTTGGCAATCATCTTTCACTATCACAATGCGCCTTCGGGTTCAGTTGTCGGACATTCCCTCCTCTGTTATGGCACTTCCCAGATATTTAAATTGTTGTAATTGTTTGATTTGCGTATCTCCAATTTGTAATTTGCATGTTGGGTTGTTTCTTTTACTTATAAACATACAGACTGTTTACCTGCGATTGACGTTTACTCCTTTTTTTCCCGCTTTTTTCATTACCTTCTGTAGGAGCTCTTGTCGTTTACTTTCTGTATTTGTTATCAACACTCTATTGTATGTTGTAGTTAGGTCTTTGGCCGCTAATAATGAATCCTCTTCGACTTCTTATTTTCACAGAATAGGTTGAATCATGGTAGGACTTCTAATTCTCACAGAATAGATTGGATACGTCCCGTGAGAAGACACATCCTTGTTTAAACCCCTTTCTGATTTTGTAATATATACTGAAATGATTTTCTATTCGAATGCAGGCGATTTGTTCCAATTATAGGTTCGGAGTTATTCAAATATCCTTCACAAATATGTCATAGTTATCTAGTTGTTTCCAAAAGGTGTTTTCAAAAGTAAGAAAATTAAATCCAAACATGTGACCTCCATCTCATCTTGAAGTTTCTTAATGTATCTCCCATTATGAGATGCTATTTTGCCAAGTTTAAATATGCAGTAGTTAAGTTGGTAACAAATCCTCAACATCCATATATATACCGGATATATATATATATATATATATATATATATATATATATATATATATATATATATATATATATATATATATATATATATATATTGAAGGCCAGCGATAATTCCTGTTTCCTCGGGCTTACAACCATATCGCGATGAAACAATGACTCTTCCTTCCTCCATCACCGAAGGTAAGCAAAGTATGTAGTTGGATGACTGCTTGGGGACACCAGGTGCTGTCAGCCTGTTCTGCGGGTGGGGTAATAATAACGGCTCGAATTGAAAATCGGAGACCAGCGTTCGAATCACGTTCGCTATATTCGCTTACGCGCAAATAGCCTTGCGTGAATGCTATGAATCTACTAGCTATTAGTTAATTAGTAAGACATGTATCATTCAATCATTATTATGCTCCGGATAATTTACAATCTAAAAATATTTTATGACTTTAAATAATCTGTAAATGATTGATAAGCCGTAAAAAACAATCAATGAATTACTTAACTTATTTTGTTTTTGCTTTTAGATCTTTCTGTAATCCATCTTACGTTTTTGGGGAGGAGCCTATATTTTTCACTGAAGGACGCATTAATTCAACGATGTAAACATATCTATCTATCTATCTATCTACATATAATATATATATATATATATATATATATATATATATATATATATATATATATATATATATATATATATATATATATATCTCTATATATATATATATATATATATATATATATATATATATATATATCAATATATATCTATCTATCTCTCTCTCTCTCTCTATATATATATATATATATATATATATATATATATAATAGACTCTCCTGTCACTTTCGACATATGAGGATCCAACAGCTTAGTTGATTCAGTTATGAAATATTGTGCAATAATCTTAAGTGGCATTTAAGACCGCTAGCTATTTACAATTTAAAAATTTAAAAAATTTTATAGGTATATATATATATATATATATATATATATATATATATATATATATATATATATATATACGTGTGTGTATCTTTTCACAAATTTATAGGAAAAAAGTGGTTAATATCGACGGTACACACAAATACACCGTGCGTTCATGTGTCCACATTTACGTATAAACATAAATTAACCGCCATCCTCCTCGTCATATCTATCTACTGTGTGTGTGCGTGCAATAAATCTATTTCATGATGTATATGTGGGGAGTATGCTTACTGAATAAAAAAATAGAACTAATTCATTCATCCCTTCATTCTCGCTTTACTTTGGAAGAAATCTCTTGGTCCCACCTAAAATAGATTTAAAAATTTTCCAGTTATGGAAACGATACTTGGTCTGTCAATGATAATATTAGAGCTATATATTTCTTGCTGCTGAAACCATGTAAACTGGCCCTGCGTCCTTATAACTGCGGAATGCTCGTATAAAATCACGATTCATATGCCCAGTTTCATTTCTGTGCCGTAAAATAAATCTCGCACCTCATACAACACCATCTTTTTCTATTTTTTTCTCTTTTTCCTCTCCAATAAAAACAATTTTTTTCCGTCCAGGACTCTAGCTTACACATGTAGAAACACATAAATGAGTCATGTTTTGAAGTTTTACATACGAAAGCGTGTTAAAAAATTCTTGATTTGACCGAGAAGAATAACAAGTTATCCTATTCAATTTATTCAATCTGCAATTCAAAACACTTAGCACATTTTTCTTAACGAAATTAAAAATATGGTCCGTGAATTAAAAAAATAATCTTGTGATATTCATAAAGACTTTGTTTGCATAATAAAATTTCTCTCTCTCTCTCTCTCTCTCTGTATATATATGATTAATACGAATATAAAATTAATATTATATTTAGCACCCCGAATCTTTTTGTAATCGCTCGGTCCTCTCGTCAGTGGGTATAAGCAATTACCTGCCGATTTTCTCATTTTCACTATTTTTATATTCTTAAAAAATAATTTATGCATTTTTTTTATTGGTGTTGGGTTGATCATTTCTTTTTCTTTGTGTTTGCATAAGGGGCGTATATGTATACGTAGGCGTGTGTGTACGACTATACGTGTGCGTATGCGTACCAGTATAGAATACTTACACACACACACAAATATATATATATATATATAAGATCATAAATATATGCCCCTCTAATGACAGACAACTAGAAGTTTCAGAAATGACATAACACATATTAGGAATATTTGTACTGTTTATCTGACAGATACATGATAATTCTTGCTTATGTATTTTTGCACGCACCAAGACAAACATATAAGATCAATTCACAGCAGTTTTAAATACTGACTTTCTGGCGAAAAGACTTACACCACGACAAAAGATTGATAGAAAAAAGAACTTTGATTAAACATTTGATCGGATTAAATGAAAATTGAATTATAGAAGATTAGGCTATACGACCTATGATAAATATTAGACCATTGCAAAATTTCATGTCTGATTAGAAAATTAAAAATAAAATTTTACAGGTACACAAAAACATTCAGACAAGAACACAGCCTCTATTGTTTTTGACAAGTGTCTCATCCTTCTACAAGCTTGTTGATGCCATTTTCGTTGTGAGTTATTTTTTGACTGATTGTTTAAATTGGTCTGTAGAAACCAGAAGAAATAAAAATTCGAAGTAGCCAAACCAGGGGAATACGGTGGGTGCAGGAGAGTTTCAAATTTAAACTCTTTATGGTTCTGTAAGGTTTGTTTTGCAACGTACGGTCTTGCGTTAGCGTGGTCGAAAGTGACACTTTTCGATTTGTCAAAATCGCCCGCTTTTCTTGAATAACCACATAGACATTAGCAGTATTACTTTACAGTTATGATTTCGCCGACTGGAAGAAGCTCAAAGTGAATTAAACTTCTACAATCCCACCAAACGGACAGCAACACCTTCACTGAATGCAATCCCGCTTTAGACAAGGATTTTGCACATTCACAAGCTTCTTCCCAGCTACGTTTGCATCGAACATCATCCTAAATTACACGTGCTTCATCACCTGTGTTAATTCTATCCAAGAATGGGTCCTTTTGGTGGCGTAACAGCAAGGTAATCGCCACAGAACACGATTGAACTTGCTCTGTTCCGCCAGAGAATGTGGCACCCGCGTGTCGAGATTCGAAACGAACCCAAGTCTCTTCAAATGTAGAAAGGCAGTCGGTTTCAAACACTTTGCAATCTCTTCAGTTAAAATAATATTTTGTTTATTCTCCACGTTGGCAAGCCGAATGTATTCATCGACGTCGGTAGGTGACCGGAGGCATGGTTGATCGTTTATTTTAAAATAACTCTATCAAAACACTTTTTGAGCTGCTACATGATCCAAATGAACCGTCTAAATTTTTTGTCGCAGTTCCGACTCTTATTGCTTTCCGAAATTCATAGAACATAATATGGCAAGATTTCAACTTTTCATCCTACGGCATTAAGGCATTCA
The DNA here is from genome assembly GCA_903632075.3 of Acanthosepion pharaonis. Lineage (NCBI taxonomy): Eukaryota > Metazoa > Mollusca > Cephalopoda > Sepiida > Sepiidae > Acanthosepion > Acanthosepion pharaonis. Next base: position 415,492 of record CAHIKZ030000692.1, read on the forward strand.
TTTATGGAAAAACGTCAAAATTTAACAAAGTCTGACTTGCAACTTAACGATGCAGGGTTTCAATCAGGAACACACCAGAAACCGCCTCCAATGTCAAATTTCAGTCATTTTATATTAACAATGAAAATCGTACACGGTCTTTTGCAATGATATGATAATTTTAACTAAGATGAATTTATATTAAATGAGATAAAATTTAATTTTTTTATTTAACAAACACTTCAATTCTATTCTCCATTCAATTTCAATTTTAGATCGGTGTATTCAGAAAATTTCAAAATTAAGCCATTTAATTCGAATTTACAATGTTGTTTAGACCATGAGCGAGATTAGTACTCTTCCAATGATTGTTCCAAGCTTTCTAGTAATTGATCTTTTTCGAAGTTAATATCATAACGGCATTAATTTCGATAATTGATCTCAGCTTCACTACAGATAATCTTATGAAAATGAGTGCCAGTTATTTGCACTGTAGCGTGAAAATTCTATTTCCATCTACAAATCTTTATTTCGTGACCAGAATTATATTTATTCGTCTACGATTCCATTAATCGATGCCTCGTCACAAAAATTTAGAATTTCCCGTTGCTTCATATAATTTTGTCTTGAACAAATCTTTTATTGGTACTAATAAAACAAGTACTAAATTTCTGACAATTTTCTGAGATGTTAGCAAGAGCAATGTTTCAATTCACAAAGGAATCGTTGTTGAATCAGATTTCCTTTGTTCCTTATTTCTTTAAAATTTTATCTGTTTCAATTTAGATTAAAATTTCGGGAAAGCATATTTCTAATTCTGCGAAAAATGTAAGCGATTTCATATATCAGAGTTATATCTTTGCGTGAGAAATAACCGCGCACAAATACACAACGGCGTCCGATAGTTAGAGAAATAGCATTTTAGATTATTTCAGGAATTTCTTAATTTAACACATACTTTGCAACCTATTATTTGACGTAGATATTTGAAGAAGACGATACAAAAATAGCAGAGTAATTCTCCAAAATTTAATAAAAAATGACGTACTCTGTTCATCCTACCTCTTTCTCTTTGCTTCACTATCTCTCTCTCACGCACACACCACACACACACATATATATATACGCGCATACACACACACACACACACACACATATATATATATATATAAAGTTAAAATAGGAACTAACACTGCCTGGGGACTGTCAGTTTCATGCTTCACTCGATCTTCAGAACAATGTATATATATATATATATATATATATATATATATATATATATATATATATATATATATATATATATATATATATATGATGTATATATAATCATTGGCGACTTAATCAATTACATGTTATGAAATGCTCTTTTATGCACATTTCAAACCAGAAGGATACAGACATTTAAACATAGTCATGACATGTTGAATTTCATTTCATGCGTTAGTATCTTAAAGAAATGTAATTTGATTTACTTTGAACAGTCTTTGGTACCAGCCTGATGGATCTCATCATTTAAAAAAAACCCCAAAAACTGCTGATCGCGCACACTTATATCTATGGTTTAGAAAGAATGCTTGGCAAAGCAAAGAAATTACAGTGAGTGCTAATTCTGGCGGCAGAACTCCCTTGTTGATGAAAGAACTCGTGTTGAAGCTGATAGAAAGGCAGCAGTAGTTCAAATAACCATTCTTTCCAATGGAGGTAAAAAGAAGAAAATCTTTGAATGAATAATACGTCCAACCTTGAAGCAGACCACGTGAATTCTGACACCTGTCATATAAGAACAATAAAAGAGGTTACAATTCAGTAAATTTCAGTGGGAACTAAATTATGCAAGGTAGGAACGTTTAAATCTCTGAGGTATTTGATATTCCCGCATGTCAAATCTCTACGGTATCAAGTGTTAAGGTTTACCATTTTTTGTGGAGTATTCTTCTATGATATTTTCTGAGGAATCTTTTCAAGCAACTTAAGGTGACTACGGTATATTGTCCATATTCCTGATGAGTAGAGAAGGCACAGTGCGATAAACACTGACTTTGATTGGACATTCGTATTTTCATTTGGCGAAATACCAAACAAAAATGTAAACAAGGGAATGTATTTCATCATTGAAGTAGCCATTTCTAGAAAAAGTGCTAAAGGTTCAGTCAGTAAAAGGCCCACGAGCCACTTTAGACAGAGGATTACAGAGATTGTTGAAAGGGCGTAGGAGGAGGAAGTAAGTACATATAATAACAATATGTAGGATAGATGAACTTAGACTTGAAGATTGTTGTGATCAGGGAAGTATCCTTTCTGGAGTCTGTTCCACAAAGTAACCGTTCCCGAAAAGATGTTGTCCGAGTGGAATTTACGCCTTACCAATTGAATAAAAAGAGAATGAAGATGATTCGACACTATGTACATGACATGGCATGCCTTGACTGTGAAAGTCTGAACTGGTAGAATAGAGCGAGTCTAAACATTTGTCATGAAAATAGCGAATGTCTAGCGATAGGCTTGCGGTGTTCCGTTTGTGGAAAAGGGGTTGTGGGTTTGAAAATGATCAGTCGCCCATCAAGAACTGTCGAGGCTAGAAGGTGAGCATTGGGCACCTTCAATCCAGATATGCCAAAAAAAAAAAACTTCATTTTTGGCCTGAAATTGTCTTTTTTGTAAAGAGAGAGCATTGGAGGTGGTGTCAGGTTCTTTCTGGAGTGGCAATCCAATCTAATGCCTTTACGTAATTAGGTTCAACATATTGTTCGCCGGTTAAAAGAGCGAAAGCTAATTTAAACTTCAAGCTTATTGTGAATACAACAATTAGAGATAGATTACATGTTGCCTATCAGACGCATTATGAACTGTAAAATCCACATCAGTAATATAAAGTCGCTTATCAGCACTGGTTTTGATGTTGAATCTCTTCAGATCAAATATCCTTCCCATAGTCCTGAATTCAATACAAAGATAAAGTGACCCAATCTGGAAGATAATAAAACAAAAAGTACTGAGAAGCAGATTGAGGAAAATAGGAGCTGAAATATCAACGCTTTCTCTCCTTATTGTCAACACATTTGGCATCGGAGCTTCGGAAGTTCATTGATTTTCTATACGAAATGGAAGGTCTCATATGGCTTGAAAGTTGAAAGCGTGAGAAGAAAGCAGGGCCACAGATGTTACATGTACGAGCCCATCACAAGGGCTTTGATGAAGTAGCTGTGTTCTCTTGGATTCTCTGTGATGAGCCGAGTTGGTCTCATGTTAACAGCCTACTGTAGATTGATTTCCATAGAAGGCGGTGCTGAGCAATGTTTTGTCAGATGGCAGGGTGGATATTAAACGATAAGATATAGTCAACATATATACATATTGGTATGTGCACATTATCATTTGTGTAGGTGTGTTTACATAGAGATATTCATACACGTACACCTACACACAGACGCATATGTGTTTTTGCGTACGTGTAAAAATTCAGATATAAATGAAATACATCTGCCCAAAGACATTTTCAATAATGACAAAAGAAAAACTTTTCTTTACCAATACCTTTTGTTTCTTGAATGACTTTATCTAGGCAAATGTAATATTTTATTTGCAACATGTATTTAAAACAGAAATAAATGATGATATCGTTGAGATTTCAAGGTTTTTAATTTTAAGAAGACTAAAATATACTTAGGTTAAAGCATGGCGGACGCTAAATTATGTAATTTAGTAAATGCCTAGTAAATGTTATTGTTGATTTTTTTATTTTCATATATCTCTATATATATATATCTATAGCTCTCTCTCTCTCTCTCTGCATATATATATATATATATATATACATATATATATATATATAAGCAAGTGTAAATGGATATAAATCCGACAGAATGAAGAAATTTTGAAAAAACAAACAAAAATCCTTAAATGTAGTTAAATGAAAGAAATGTCGACGTCTGACGTTTCGGTTTATTAAACCTTTTTCAAGACAATATTCATCAAAATACAATTCAGTTCAATATGACAAATACGATGGACATAAAAACACAAGTCTTATTCAGAACAGATAACTGAACATTTTTAAAATGATCAGCCTTCCGTCTAACATGGTCATATTGAACTGAATTGTATTTTGATGAATATTGTCTTGAAAAAGGTTTAATAAACCGAAACGTCAGACGTCGACATTTCTTTCATTTAACTACATTTAAGGATTTTTGTTTGTTTTTTCAAAATTTCTTCATATATATATATATATATAATAAAATTAATTGCTAATCCGAATGGATAATTACGGTCCAGGGAGAATATAAATCCCGAGAGCTCAATGTAATAACCAGAGCAAAATATAATATTACCATGGCTTTCTGAAGTCTCCATTTTGTTAATTATATATATATATATATATATATATATATATATATATGGCAAATAAGAAGATAAAATAATAAATAATAATTACGTTATATATATATATATATATATATATATATATATATATATATATATATATATATATATATATATATAAAGAAATATGTTGTAGTGGTTCCAACGAGAGAAAAGTATGTATATTAAAAAGAAGAGGGTGCCGCAAACGTTTTTTTGGTTGTAATGTGGATTTATTGAGAAAAAATATTATACTTTGTTTTACATAATTTCACGACACGTGTTTCTGGTCTGGTCTCGCAACCGTCTTCAGGTGAAAGTGGAGATTTTTACATATTATTAAAAATAATTAATTTTTCTTCATGTTCAATGTGGAATATTCTCGATATATATATATATATATATATATATATATAATGTATGTATAATGTAATTATTACTTACTATTTTAATTTTATATATTTATCAGTGTGTTTCCATATACATGTAGATAAACTGTCTATACCATCATATCTATGATTTAAATGCACTCAAATATTCTGTAAAATAGAGTGTTTGATTTTCTCAATAATATCCTAGTTATAATCGAAATTAAAGCTTGTGATGTCGCTGCGTTAACATAGATAAATATTCACTCGGTTATTATAAAATTTCAGCATGAAGTAATGGAATTAAATCAGAATCGAACTTGGATCTTATTTTCACAAAAGCTTGTAATTTTAGGCAACGTCATATTGGCCGAGAAATAATGATGTTTAAAATGAGTGGCTCTGCCACAAGTTTACACCTTCACTTACATCTAGAAGCATGCATCCTAACTGTAGATATGTGGGCGTATAGAGATGTATTAATGGAGACATATTATTGTTATTACTAACATTTTCACCGTATGTCCATATATTATTCTTTGATTCCTATCTATCTCATTCTTTTGGCAATTAATAGTCATCGAATCGTATTAAAAATAAACATAGAAAGGTATTGCAAATAAAAGACAGAATCATTTCAAAGTAGATGCACAGATAACAAAAGTTTGTTTGAGTTTTAATGTAATTATCCGATTATGCATACACTTCAAAAGATAACAAAGACACAGTTTTTCCAAGATGGTTTCTAGTTGTTAAAATTATATATGTATCTAAAATAAAGTTATTTAAAATATAAAACAGGATTTCGCATTACGTGAAGCATGATAGCTAATTTCAGAGCGAAAGAAGAACATGGTGCCTTCTTAAAGTAGTTAAATAGAAAAAAATATGAATTTAGTATATACTAAGCAAGGTAAAGTTTCATACTTGTGTGAATATATATACAGTGACATGCATAAGTATTGGATGCATATAATTTTCTGTTATAACTCTAGTTTATGTTTGCCATTTTGCCTGATATTCCGTAAGTAATATCTCGTAAAGTCGTTTTAGATATATGTGGAAGAAAAATTAAAAACTCATGGTTGAATCCCTTTTTTTTATCAAAGTTCAAAATTACCCTTTGCAAAAGTATTGGGTACATGACACTTTTTTCAAATTTCCAATCGAAACTTTGTATTTTAAAAGACTTTATATATTCAAATTTTCGATAGTATTGGAATGTTATCTCTGACCAATCAGAGAAGCACACAATTGTTTACAAGATAGTGCTACTAATCATCTGATTTTGATGTGCATTCTGCAATTAAAGTATAAAAATGGCAAAAACTAAAGAATTATCCAGAGATATGCGAGATAGAATCATTGAATGTCACAAAGGAGGACAAGGTTACCGAAAATTAGCAAAGAAATGAATCTAGCCCTAAGTACAGTAGGAAATATCATCAGAAAGTATAAGAAGTATGGCGACGGTACAGCAAACCTTCCAAGAAATGGAAGACCGAGAAAAATAAATGAGAGTACTTCAAGGTGGATCAGCAGAAATGTGCAAAAAAAAAAACAAAAAAAAAACCTTCTTTAATCTTTGAAGGTTAAAGTTCATAAGCGGAATCCACAAAATATCAAGCAATTAGAGGAATTATGCAAGGAAGAATTGGGTAAAGTAATGGTGGATCAGTGTGGAAAACTTGTGGTCAACTATAGAAAGCGACTGGAAGCAGTGAAAACAAAACAGAGGCTACGCAACAAAATATTAAATTAATGTATCCAATACTTTTGCATAGGGTAATTTTGAACTTTGATAAAAAAAAAGGATTTTTCCTTCCACATACAACTAAAACAACTTTACGAGATATTACTTAGCAAATATCAGGCAAAATGGCGAACATAAATTAGAGTTATAACAGAAAATTACATGTATCCAATACTTATGCGTGTCACTCTCTCTCTCTCTTTCTCTCTCTCTCTCTCTCTCTCTCTATATATATATATATATATATATGGGTGTGTGTGTGCGCGTGTGTGTAAGTATATGTATGTATTTATATTCCTATACATATGTGTGTGTGTTTCTCTAACTTTGATCTGGACAATCAGCATTCGCTAAACTCCGTCTTAAAACAATGTTTAAATCTTTATATTCTCATTGAATTGATGAATTAGTATCATTTTATTATTATTATTCCGCATTCACTCCATGATGATTCCTAAATTGCATCAAACTACCAATTGCGGAAACAAATGGATATATGTCTGAAAATTTATATTATTATTATTATTATTATTGTTGTTGTTGTAGTTGTGGCTACTATTATTAATATTACAATTATTATTATTATTATTATTGTTGTTGTTGTTGTCATTGTGTATTTGTTATCATTTTACCAGAGAATAATGTTAAGTGACTAATTACTTAGTACCGTCTATGACGAGGAGAGTTATCTATGCACATTTGGCACGTTTTGTTTTGCAGATATGTGCTGTTCAACAGAAAGTAATCTTTTGTACCTCTGAGATGCTCATGTCTCCAGGAATTTTACTGACGTGGTTTTCAGTCCCTCTCTTTATCATACACAATGTCCCGATCACTACTGGGATAATTGTAGTTTAAGTTTCCACATTTTTCTGATTTCGATTTGCTAGCCCTTATAATTTGAGTTTTGAACTTCTATTTTAGAAAAATTGTAAAACTCTGGGCCAGTCATATCAATTAGTTGACACATTCTTATTTTGAAACTTTTATGACTGAGCTATTTGAATCAATATTCCAGTAAGGATTGGGACATTGCACAGTATTATCTCTCCATCACCATTTATACGCTCATTCGAGTATTGTTTTTACGATATACCGGGGACTTCAAATACCATAGTTCGAACAGGTATCGCTAACTATTTGTAGACTTTCTCGTGTAGGTTCCTGATATAGGTGTTGATTTTAAGCATTATATTACTAGATTTGACTGTTTTCAACTTTGATTTGGCAAACTTATGCAGGCCAAATTCCATTCCGATATCATCACTACAAACTTTTACTGCCTTCAGTAGGAATTTGAGGTCCTTGTTATTTCTCACATAGAGTATGTCGAAGGGGTGTTTAAAAGTAAGTTTGTAGATTTTGTTGTCCCTGCTTGAATCGTTGAGCAATTTGGAGAGAGGAAAAGGAGAAAACGAGTGGTGAATGTGAATATCATTTATATAGCATGCGGTTGATACTTATATTATTTATTATAATATCACCGTTTGTGTGGTTATCTATGATAATATCCATGCATGCATGAATGCAGGTGTTAAGAAATTCGATGATTTTGGATGAAATTTTTGGATTGTATATTTTTTCTTACATTTTACTTTAATCTCTGGCACTTTTATGCGAAGATTTTATATTTATGGAAAATCGGTTTACTTTCAATATTATTCTGAGAAAAATTAACGGCTTTTTCCGATGAGGAATCTGCAAGTATTCCACCCACCAAATATATATATATATAGTGTAGTGTACAATATATATATATATATATATATATATATATATATATATATATATATATATATATATATATACGCTAGGCGATCTTTAGATTCATGACTAATTAGGCATAAGTTTTTCCTGCAGTAGGTCGGCATTTCATTCTGCGGTAGACTGGTTGCCAACCAAGGCTATAGAATACAATCGATCCTAATATTCAAGCCATAATTAAGTGGAGAAGACATAGATTAATGCCTTTTCCAAGGGTATTTGGGCCTAAATGAATATAACGGAAACAACTGTAATTCGAACTCCGTTCCCTGGTTTCTTATTCGAGCCGATATCGATTACACCACAGTCGATATATCTATATATTTCCCCTACACACCCGCACACACACACATACTGTATCTAGCCACACCACCCACGAGGGTAGCATGTGGCACAAGGCCGAGTTTAACGTGGGTTTCCCGAGTCCGTAGGCTCGGCCCAAAATATTTCCTTACAACCCGCATGAGCGTGTTCGGGATCTGTCTACCACCCCGGACGAAACTTTGCCCTTCGGTAAAGCTTCGTCCAGGTTCCTCTCTGCTAAAGCAGAGAGTTGGACAGTCAAACATTTTCCAAGCGGAGCTTAGATGTGGCACAAGGCCGAAAGAATGGGGCATCTAGTGAGGCTCGAACTCACTTTTCAGTCGTAACTGATCTAGCAAGACAAGCTTGCTAAACATTACACCACACCGAGGTCCTCCCACACGCGCGCACATACACACACACATATATATATATATATATATGTGTGTGTGTGTGTGTGTGTGTGTGTGTGTGTGTTTGTATGTGTGTGTTTGTAATTTATTGTTTGACAAAATGATAAGTATTAGGTAGTCGATTTCATTTAGATTCTTTTCCTTTTTGTTTCCATAATAGAAGTTATTCTAAGAATGGTGAAATGTTGTAAGACCCACGCAAATTTACTGTTGTTGACCATGCGATCAAGTCTCTCTCTAAATTTTTTCGTCTTACGGAATTGTTTTCTTCTTTGATCAGAGTAGCATTTTTTTGTTTCAAAACTGTGATAAGTCTCGTTAGTGTGGGCAACCAACACATTTAATATATTGTTATTATAAAGGACGGAACGTGTCATACGAAAACGGTATTCCACATTGTCATACATATTTCCCCAATAGTGTTCTTGATATTTGAAAATGTATATCACTATCTTAGAAAAAGGATGTGTATACTTTTCAATAAATCATGTTTAAATAAACAATTCCTAGCTAATCAATATATATATATATATATATATATATATATATATATATATATATATATATATATATATATATATATATATATATAAATTTACAGACATACTAACTTAAAAGCCGCTCTACATGGGTCCTTTAAGCTAGTTTCTGCGAAGGGGTTTTGATTGCCCCTTCATCACAATAGGTGGAGGGGGATAGATGCAATAGGCAACAATATAATACAGAAGAACTCAAACCTGTTCGCTGCATTTAAGTATTGCATTAATATTTAAGCTACTTCATAAAAGTACAACGATAATTCTTCTGTCACCATTTAAGTTAAAGGCAGTTTGATGTACGTAGGTCCTTACTTTTCAGTACAAATAATTTATTATAATCTTTATGAACGCCCAAAATAACACTTTCATAGTAAAACAAAATAACAGTGTCTGATTCCAACCTTTTTTACAAAGAAAATTAGTGACAACTTCTCTCATAACTTCCTTCTCTCTTTTACTCTCTATGGGTTTTTTCTTCTCTACCCCTTCGATAACAATATATAACTTCCGTTAAGTTAACCTTTTAAATGTGTCAATATCTGCTAACTCACTCATGTCTTCTCTCTCCCCCCTCTCACTTCCTCACTTCGTTAGTTTACATATGTTTAATACGGCCCGTCACAAATGTGTAAATATTTTTTCATTTTTTGTTTGGAAGTAAAGTCTGATGATCCGCAGTCCTTTAAAAGGGCTGTGGTGAAATAATTTATTACATGGAACTTTAAAGTGGTCTGTTGTTATTTAAATTATATATATATATATATATATATATATATATATATATATATATATATATATATATATATATACAGTGAGAGAGAAATAGAGAGAGGGAGAAAAGAGATAGATAGAAAGATATGTACATATGTGTGCGAATATATATATATATATATATATATATATATATATATATATATATATATATATATATATGTGTGTGTGTACACGATGTTTGACTATTTCTTAGATTTTGGGAAGTTTGTTAGGCGGAGAATATTTGACACCATAGTGTATGTGCGTGTTTCTGTATATGGAGAAAAAAAAAACTTATGATAGGTGGAATTGAGAAAACAATTTTCACAGATAGGAAGTGCGAGAAAAGAAACTGTTTCGGTAGAAAAGGCGGTTATATTTACATAATGCAACAGTAAAAGGGTGGGACATAGATGCCAATCTCGTAGTACGATTAAACACATGTAGTTCGGAAACCTGGGAAAATCTTGGCCAGAGGAGTCAGCCATTAAAATATTTGTAAGAAAGGACTGAAGGAATTCACGTCATCTGGTGAGAATGTGAAAGAATTCCCGATGCAAATTCAGGACCGATTACATTGCAGGTCATTTTTGTTTTCTTTTTTTTTTAAAAAAAAAAACCTCTAGAGAATCAGCCGGGGCACCTGACTAGATATGGCAACAGTATTCAATGCATGGAGGAATGGTAGATTAGTAAATGTGCAAGATGGGCTCTGACAAGAAAAACCTTTTGACAAAACATTCCCTTCATTAGATGCAGCTTTTGATTCGATGTAGGCGTTCCACTTCATGTTAGCTGAAAACGTGAGGCTAAGTGTAGCTCTCCATGAGTTTAGTATCAGTCATGCTGATGCTGTCCACGAAAGATTCTCTATATTTCTTAATTGAGTGCAATTTCGCTTTGGAGGCATTAAAATTTACGAGCCATTTCCTGCCACAATAAACCAGTGCCTGGAGGCCCTTTTCAAAAACAGTGACAGAATAGAGGAGGGATGGATGTTTTGCTGTTGTTCAACACACACTTGCAGAGCTGTCAATCTCTAGAGCCGAACTTGTGAGATGCTATACGTTGTTTTATTCTATCAGCAAACAGTAACTTCGCTACTTTTAGTACAGGCTTGCACTCGTTATAAGAATCGACAAAGAGACGTCTGTTTCAACCAGAGGTGTTTCTCCGTTTCACCCGGAAGAAGTGATTAATGTGGGCTATAGCAGCAGAGCATGCAGGTGAAGACCAATTAGATGAACGCATCATTGCTGTAATTAAAGCATCCATGCTGGTTTTCACCGAGGAGGAGACCTCAGACACGTATTTATGAACAGGATGATTAAAAACTGCATTCCAAAAGACATCATGAAAGAAATCAATGAACGAATCCCAATCTACACCTTGATAACTGGAAGATATTTTGTTGATAGGAGGTTCTTGTCAGGTAGGGAGGGGAAATAAATGTTTACAGGCAATACCGCATGATAAGAGTTGCCAAGATGGCAGAGATGTAAAGTACGACATAAGTCCAGGATAGATTTAAGTCAGAGTTCTAGAAGAGAACCGTGTCGATCAAACGTGAGAGGAAGTCCACCACTTGCCTGAGATATCGACTGATTGAGACATTAATGGTCTGTATCCCAGCGGGGTCAGTGACAGAGTGTTTAACCCTCTTGGCATAGTCGGCATTAAATTCACCGAACTCAAATATATTTGCAGACAGATAGAGGTAGATGTCCTTGTCTATATTATCATAAATCTAGTACGCAGCAGTCATGAGAGGAAGGGGAACGGGTAGAGAGAGAAGATAGCTGATGGAATTAGTAGTGACAGGTGTTCCCTAACAAGAGACAGATGTTCACGGACATAAACTCCCAGGCAGTTTCTCTCTGCCAAGTGCCGATAGATTAGCGGTAGAAATTCCGGCTGACAATAAATCAGTCAGGTTTCACCCTGCTTGAGACTGAGGAACTGTGTTACAGCGAACAGTACTGTCTGCGAATGACACACACATATATATATTTTTTGAAGAAATATAGTTTTAAGGTGTGCTATATTGGATAAATTGGCCAATATCAGAGATAGACGCAATCATCAAGCCTGATACACACGCACACAGACACAGACACACACACACACACACACACACACATATATATATATATATATATATATATATATATATATATATATATATATATGAACAGAATTAATTAATCAAATTAAAGTGCAAATTTGAGTTCGAAGTTTTAATTTAGTAAAAGTCCAAATATCTACTTTGTTTGGAAAACCGACAAGCCATTCATTTATCCAATCCGGATCAGCTCATCGAGAATTAACAATTAAATTGTGGTAAAACCGTATGCAGGTATGTGTACATACTCACAGGAATATATATATATATATATATATATATATATATATATATATATATGTATGTATGTATGTATGTATGTATGTATGTATGAGCAAGTATTAAGATTTTATGAAAAATTAAAACAATGAAGGCATAGAATAAGAAATAAAATAAAATGAAAATGGCTAAAAGTCTATCCGAAAGCGCTCGTCACGCAGATCTTTTGGACGGTTTTACACACTTTGTGTACAGAAAAGAAAACACTTGTACCTACACAATAAATAAAAACCTAAACCCTGTACCTAGTCAGTTGTTTTACCGAAAGATGTATAAAAGAAGGATTAATGCCTAAATACATATATATATATATATATATATATATATATATATATATATATATATATATATATATATATATATATATATATATATTATAAGATTGTATTTGGGCAGTAATCACACTTTCCTGCAAGTTTCGTTGAAAACAACTGACAAGGCAGTGTGTTGGATTTTTTCAGATAATTTCTAATGTGTCCGTATAAGTTTTTTTTTTCCAGGACATAAATAATATAAACATTTTTCGAATGTTTCCCTAGCGGTGTTTTATATAATCTATATGCTGAAAAGAAAAGAAAATATACGAAAACATGTGTAATTATGTAAAATATCAAACACAGCACCTTGAGAGTTGCATATTTGTAAGTTTATTTATATATATATATATATATATATATATATATATATATATATATATATATATATTCTCTCACTATATATATATATTTATATATATATATATGTATATATATATTTGTAAGTTTATATATTTTTATATATTCTCTCTAACTCTCTATATATACACATGTACATATATATAAACATATATATGCATATATATATATATTTTATATATATATTTATACAAATATGTGCGCAGACACACATTGACACACACACACCATATATATATATATATATATATATATATATATATATATATATATATATATATATATATAAGTAATGATTATTAAACCAATGATTATTAGGTAATATGCTATTCTGCACAAAATATATTCACCGCTCTTATATAACTGCAAACATAACAAATGATGAAAATTAGAAAGAAGAAAAGAATCTTATAGTGAAGAAGCAACTGAAATTAACTCTGAAGCGCATGTTGCGGACCCGGTAGGGTGCAGTGCTGGATTATACTGAGTGGCCTTGTGCCAGACACCACACTAAACTACCGAGTCTACAAGCAAAGTAAAAATAAGTAAAATGCGTGAATGAACAATGAGAGGAAAGGGGTCAATCAACAAGTGCATAAATAAATGGTATTAAGATAGCCGAAATAAAAATGACAAAGACATCTGTTTATAAAACATGAGTAAACAAAACTTTAATTAAACAGTAACAAGTAACTTAGCTCAAGGTAGGGATCAATGAAAAATGTTCCGCGCCAAAATAGAAATACAAGATGGCCAAAGGCGGGAAAAGAAAGTTTTATACAGTTCCGGAAAAAGAAGGTGCGCACAGATAGAAAGGAGTACTCACTGTGGATATTTTAAGTTGTAAGTGATTATGCATATTTTTAATGTACAGGTTCAAAGTTATAAAGAATGTTCGGTAAATATTGAATTGACCGCTGGTAAATGTTCTGGACTGCTGTGGGCATCTAGCCGAGGGAGAGACGAAGCATGGTCTTGTAGAATGGTTTGCGGCGAGCCCAAAGAGAAAGACGAAAAAATGTTTCTGTTCAAAGGTAATACTATCCCTGCCTGTATTATTTGGTTCGAAGCCAGGGGTAAGTTTAAGTCACCTGTTGAACACGAAGTTTCTGCCGACGACAGTGTCGTGTGTCTCTAAAAACGTCTTCTGGTAGAAAACGGAGAAAAAGGTCCTGACCTGTGATTAGCAATTTGTTCGTTCAGTAGGACATCCCTGCCTATACTTATTAGGCCCCTGACGAGGGATAAAAATACGCCATTAGTTGAATACGAACTTTTGCTCGCGACAGTGTCGTGTGTCTCTAAAACGTCTTCTGGTAGAAAACGGAGAAAAAGGTCCGACCTGTTGGCAGCTTCAAAAGGAGAAAAAGTCTTGGTAGAGGGTTCAGTCGACATTGTAAAAAAAATAAGATATTCCGGCCCGCATATGGATTAAGGGCACGGAATAAATGAGTTGCCCATCCAGTCCGGTTGAAAGCTAAGAGGCAAACTGGATTGCAAACGTTAGCAGTTTTGAAACGCCGAAAAACGCGCGGGAAAAATTCAAAAAGTCTAATTTGCATAAGTAGAAGTAGCAGCTCGTCTTGACTGCTGACCAAAAACAGTTACTACTGTATTAGACTAAAAGAGACAGAAAGGGGTGTCAAACGCGCGCACACACGCACGAGAGTAAAACAAAAGGGAGGAAACTCGCGCGCGCGTAAAATTATAAATGGAATTAATGTTAATTCCATACGCATATATCCTTGTCGACCCGCGGATACAATTCTGGTTATCAGTTGCGTACAGCTGACCCACTAAAAAGATGTATAATCAGCCATAATTTTAGCTACGCTTCTTCTTTTTACACAACATAAGCCGTTTTGTTTTGCAGTACCGCCTTAGGCTGAATATTTTGAGTTGTTTCTGTTTGATATGATTTGGGTTTTGTTGGCAAATAATCACTAAGTGTTGAACAATTATTGAAGATGTTCATGGCTTTTCTTTATTTTTGCTAAAGACATTAGCAAAATCAACTTTATATATATTTTTATTGAGTATACGTTACTAAAAGCAATCTTAAGCTTAGCATAATGCAAAAGAAGGTCACTAATGCTTAGCATTACTCTTGCTAATGCTCTTCCACAGTTTGCCTGTTTTTCTCAAGATCGATAGGTAGATATGTACAACTGACTCTTCTTGTGAAGAGTCAAGATTGAAGGTTGATGAAATTGTATTAGACCAAACCTCCAAGTCAAGATCGCCTGTCTTCCCTGAAAACTTCTATTCTCGCATAGATTTTGATACGATTAGAAAAATGCTGCTTAATACATAACTGCTTTATTCTTGACACATACAAACACACAGATGCAAACATGCGCTCCCATGAGGCGAAAGTATATACAGGGGTTGATCAATAAGGACGCAGTCAGGTATGTATTCATTAACTGAAAGTTGATTTTAAATTTTATCCACCTAAAATGCATTCTGTGAAACTAATCTTAAACATTGAATTAAGAATTTTAGCAGGAAAGAGATTTATGTTGCAAAATAAATGTTTGATGAACGTTTTACATTATTTCGTTACTTACTGTTATACCTACGTGTGTATAAATATATATATATATATATATATGTGTGTGTGTGTGTGTGTGATAGCAGCATCATTAAATATTAAAGGTATCTCATTAATTTTACATCTGTTGTCTTCTCGTAAACGAGGCATAAGTTGTAGGCTTGTTCCTAGCAGATTACTTTTGATCAAATCGTATGAAGCGTACAAACACTCGCGTGCGCACACACACACACACACACACACACACACACACACACACACACACACACATGTGTGTGCGTGTGTGTGTGTGTGTGCGCGTGTAGTGATTTAAAAAATCAACGCTTGCAGCCAGTGAGCCAGGTTTAGAGTAGGTCAACTCGAGAACATTTTAGTAAATTCCCATATATATATATATATATATATATATAATCTTTTGCACCGTCATTGTTTAATCTTTTAATATCATTTTGAATGTAACTTTATTTCCGTCTGTTCGTCTATCTCTCTATATGTTGGTCTATTTGTCTACACACACACACACACACACATATATATATATATATATATATATATATATATATATATATATATATATACAGAGAGAAAGAGAGAGAGAGAGAGAGATTGTGTCTGTATGACTGCATATATGTATGTCTTTTTACAAACAAAAATTAGTGGAAGAAACAGTAAATGATATATTACAAATGTAATTAAAAGATAAAAAATATAAGAAAAATTAATACAGAATAAAGCATAATAATAAAAATTCAAATAAAACACAAAGAAAGAAAAACATAAACAAGAAGATTTATAAAACTAACCACCTAATATCGAATGACCAGTTATCGAATATCAGATCTCAGTATTCAATAAAACTAAGACATTATTGAATTAGAAAAGCTTTTAATTGCTTTCATGAATAATATATGTTTAGGATAATATTGTCTGATGCAAAAATAATTTTCTGCTGATATTAAAAGAATTGTTTTGATTTTTTACAATTTGAATTACAATAATTTATAAACATGTTTAATCTTTTTAAAATTCAGTTCCAGTGTACTGTTATTAAGTAAAACTATTTTAACTAAGCATAAATGTAAAAGTTTATTACAATACTAGTAGCATGGCCCGGCGTTGTCGTGCTTGATACAAATATCGTACGACTCATACAGCAATGGCTATCACTTGACGTAAAATATTTTTGCCCTTTCTTGCCTTTAAAGGAGTGCCCTTTGCCGTGCTGATTTTGCTACATGCCTTACTTTTTTCCTATCTCACACTGTGAATTTTTTCTAAGCTCTACACTAAACATTAAATCTGTTACGAAAAAAGAACTAAACAAAATGAATACAAAACGATCAGCTTTAAAAAAGGACTCGTAACTGGAAAAACCGAATGAAAAAAGAATGTTAACAACAAATACTTTTTCACACGCAACCCAGTTCCGCGGAATCAGAATCAACGTTGAGTTTAAGCAAGCGAATGAGCCAATTGGAGTAAAGTGCAATGCAGATTTAAATTTTTCCCACTTGTGACGAATGCAGCTATCGATTTTTTTGCATGCTAGTATGCTAGTTTACATTCGTCTCAGTCAGCTGTTGCCTCTCACGCTGGCCAATAGAATCTTCTTGCCTATTCGTGGCAGCCAGCTATAGGCTCTCACTCTGGCCAGTTGAAAATGTCCGCAAACTACATGAAAACTTGCGTAGAAGCATGAAAAAATCGATTATTTCCACTATCGATGGGAGTTGGGAAATGCAAAGTCGGTCTTGGCCTTTCCACTAACTTGGAGCATGTGCATGTAAATTTTGGTGCAAATCCGTCGAAAATTGCGGCCGTGCATTCGTTACACACACACACACACACACACACACACACACACACACACACACACACACACACACACTGCCTTTTATAGATAGAGATGCAAACGACCATCATTTTAAAAAGAATTTTACATTGTTTCTGGATTTGTATAAATATGCTTCCTTTACATATATATATGCGACATGACGTTACCATTAAAAAGTCAGGTGATTGAAGAGGTGTTTAAAATTTCCTAACTCAGATAATGTAAAAATTAGTGATAAATAAAAGTTTATAAGAGATGTACTCAAAAATTATAGATACTTCTGTTATTTATGAAATTATAATTTATATTAATTTTTATCATAATTATCAAATTTCAATTTTATTTTATTAATTTTCCAGAAAGCATCTTCATAAGGCTATAAAGATAAAGTTCTTAGAATTTAATAAAATATTAGATTGCTTAAAATATTTGTTATTTTGTAAAAATTACTGGGTAGTTAAATAAGTTCACTTAAAATTCGTAAAAGTTGTCACTTCTGTTCATCAATCCGATAGTTTTCCTGGCCTCTGCTGTGATTGCCATCAATCAACACGTGACAAGCGAGTCACCGTAGTTAAGTTTCTTATTTTCTAATAATGTTTGTTTCAAATTAGATTAAGTAAATTTAAAATTTTGAAATTTTAATCAAATAACATTTGGAAAATATATATTTTATTTTTACAAGATTCTTAAAACGAAGAATTCAACTATTGTTTATAAATGTCCCAAAATGGCCGACATCATCACCCTTATTGAAAACAATGTTCCATTCAATATAAATTCGGTATTAAGTACACCAAAGTATATAGGTATAGTAAATGTATTCCTTTACTTTTGAATCAAAGATCAAAAGAAAGATTCAAGAACGATTTTTCATTTTTTTAATTAATTTTAAAATATACGTATTACATTTTCTGGCACATTAGTGGAGATTCGTATAAGAGTATAATATACTCGTGAACAAAAAACTTCCAAAATCCATTTATTCATAAAAATGAGTAATAAACCATTATAAACGTAATACAGCAAAAATAATTTCAAACATATATAAGGGTATATACTTCTGGATATTTTTCTTTTTAAAGCCATCTATTCATAAAAATGACCAATAAACGCAATATTAATACAACCCTGCAAAAATGGTTTTAAACATTACATATGTGGTATTATGGAAAATGAAGAACAATATTAAACAAGACTTTTTAGTAACTCAAGAGAAAACAAATGCATGAGGGTCTCTAAGGAGAACCATTGAGGATAGTGGAACACAGAGAAACATATATGCAGCCCGAAAGTGCATGAAATTCTTTCATCGGGAAGATGAAGGATCAGAACAGAGACAAGATAAACTGCAAGGCGAAAGAATCAAGATGGCTACTGTATATCAGAGACAGGAAAGGCTTCCGGTAGCCAGAACTACGGGAGCTAAGAATGCTGCTAGCAGAACTATTGCGAATCATGAGCAAATATATGAAACACTGCAATCTGATAGAGCTAATTGATCTGCTAACAGGTCAACTGAGACTGATGAGGAAAGAGACAAAGAGACTAGAAGTTAAAAGTTTGGTCTGCTACTAGGAGAGCAGTTGAGACTCTTAAGCAAAGACAGGAAAACTGAAAGTTGATAGAGATACGTTTGCTGCTAGCATGGTAGGAGAGATTCTGGGCAAAGAGATGAATGTCTACAAACCAATGGAACTCGGGGGGCTGATCACAGATCTGCTGAAACTCCTGAACAAAGGCAAGAAAACTGAAAGTTGATAGAGATACGTTTGCTGCTAGCATGGTAGGAGAGATTTTGGGCAAAGAGATGAAAGTCTACAAACCAATGGAACCCGGGGGGCTGATCACAGATCAGCTGAAACTCCTGAACAAAGGCAAGAAAAGGCAGCAAATTGGTAGAACTCTGTAACTGAGAAGAGCTGATCTTACATGGAGTAGTGGCACCGCGCTGTCTTTAACTATCAGCCGGAGCGTCACTATGTTTCAGAAAAGAACGTAACAACGGGTTCTATTTCTAAAGTCTTTCGCATATGTGAAGCCAGGGAGTTTGAAGGAGAAACTTCTGGAATGTGCTGTTCGAGTAGTAAAGTCGGGATTCCATTATTGGAATATCCGCCACCGTTTTTGAATCTTCTTCATTCAAGCACCACTTAAGAATGAAAAAACTTTTTGCAAAACATTAGTAAGTACAATTGTGCTTTTCAAATGACTTCATACAGGGCTAACATTATTAGGGAAAGTGGTTTCACGGTGTAACATAGGATTGGATCCCCACGACCACTAACAAATGAAGAGCCACAATTTATGCAGTTATATTTTGTTGGCAACTACCAAGAACAAGCAGCCAGGCGTAATCCTCTTTCACCTGACACTAGGTTCCAGCTTACACTGAGACTGCAAGGGATGACACATTGTAGAAATATCTATGTCGAAAACTTTAAACGTGTAATAGAAAGTGCCCATACTCACAACTTTAATGCGATCATTGATGCAGACATGTAACCTACTGGGCAGCTCTCGTTACTATTTAATAAACCTTCCTGCAATGAAATAGTGGTTCTCCACACGGTGACAAACACAACAAGAGAGACAATTTTATAAAACGACTGAAGAATACGCTTCCGCAAATTAATTAGACACATAGATCTGAAGATGCTTTTCAGTATCCTCTTGGATATGTTAATTGGGAAGATGGTTACCATTTTGGCATGAAACTTTGTAATCCAAGCAATCCGGAATATATGCTAAACAAAAAGTATCGTGAAAGTAATTCTTTGCGCACGGCGACGTGTGGCAACTCATTCAATAATTGTCATCAATCACGAGATGTATTTTAGCAATATGCAGTTGATTTGGCTGCTAAAACGAAGTCTAAGAGGCTGTGTTTCATTAGAAAAAAATCAAAAGCAACTGCGATCAGAGAATTATATTCATCTGAAAGATGCCGTAAACTTTGATTGAGCACCTGCCAATCTTTAGCAGCTCAGCCTTCTACCATCAAGCTATGGAGGATGGCTTCGATACATGGAAGCTGTCATGACATATGCACACCAATATGGTAGGAAAAGTCTCTTCGTAACCTTTACATGCAACACAAAGTGGGAGGAAATTGAAAACAATTTTTTCTATACCAAAAGGTCAAAGATAGAAGTGATCTCCTTGCCAGAGACTTTCGCGTGAATTTGGAGAAACTTATGGATATGGGTCCGTAAAATGTGACATGTACACAACTGAATGGCAAAAACCTGGGACCACAAAATATTCACATTCTGATTTGGCTGGCAATAAGATCATTCTAATGAAAATGACAGGATAATCTCGGCAGAGTTTCCATATCTCTCGATAAACAAGGAGCTCAATGAAATTGTTAAAACGAACATGGTACATGGCCCATTAACCTCAACTCGCCATGTCTGAAGAATAATGTATGTCCAAAGATGTTTCCCAAAAGAATTCTTAGGGAAACACAAATTGGTAATAACGGATACCTTTCTTACAGGCGTAGAAGCCCAGATGATGGCGGGTTTTCAGCAAAGGTTGGAAAATATGAAGTTTAAAACCGGTGGATATTAGATTATTGTCCCTTGCTGTCAAAGACATTTAATACCCACATTAATGTTGAGTTCTAGAATTTGGTTCAATCCAAGTATGTTTGCAATTACATCAACATTGCAGCAGGGAAATAGCCGCTATAAGGTAACCAAATATTAAATGAGCAGATACATCAGTAGAAATTAGGTATTTTGACGCTTGTTTTTCTTCCCATCTCATGAAAGAGACCCGGCTATTGTGCAGCTTGCAGCACATTTGAAAAACGGTCAACGTGTCTATCACTGAAACAAGGTCTGTTCAGTTATCACAGACACCCAATGATACTAAATTCACAACTTTCTTCAATCTTTGCCAAAATGATACTTTTGCCCCCCACACTTTTGTACTCACAAGTGTTATCGTATTCCGTCTGGAAAGGCAAAAACTATGGGTACGTAGATTGATAGGTGAAGATATACTGGAGTACCCCGCCATTAATTTTGATTATAGTGTGCACTCTATATCCCAGCCACCATGAATGGTTTTATCTTCACGAAGTTCGAGGCCTTACCTACTTCCAGTACCTTAAAAATGTAAATGGACTTATTCATACGACTTAACTAGGAGCATGCTTGAATCAAGGTGATGCCCAGTGGGTTGCAACAATGGATGAGGCTACTGAGTCACAATCCACCGGGAATCTTAGGTCGCTCTTTGCAGTCTTATTGCAAACATGCAAAGTAAGTGATCCTGCCTCTCTGTGGCATAAGTATAGAGATAGCATATCTGAAGACTTTAAGCACCAATACGTACTCCAATTTCCAGGTACGGAAATAGATTTCAGTGATGAAATTTATAATTGGCTTTAATCGCTATCAAAAACAGTGTTGTTTCTATGAGAGGGAATGTGTTACCAACATATGGGTTGCCCAAATTCATCCAACTAGGACCGATGCCTTATTCACAGAGGTGTTAAGAGAAATATACTATGAAATCAATACCCTATGTGCATATGTTGATGAAAATGATGGTAGCTTCTGGACCAAAGGAGTCTTATTACACTTGATGTTGTGTCCACTTCTCCAAAGTTGGAATGTTCTTCTTAGATGTTCCTGGATAGACAGGTAAAACATTTGTTACTAAGCTGCTTTTGGCCAAAGTTCCACAACCCAAGGGCATAGCTTTGGCTGTGTCCTCATCTGGTATTGCTTCGATTTTGCTGCCTGGTGGCCAAACTGCACATTCAACTTTTAAGCTTCGACTGGACTTGACTTGATCCGATAATCCAAATTGCGTTATCAGCAAAACCTCTGAAATGATCCAAGTGCTAAAAAATGCAGGTTCATCGTATGGAAGAATGTACCAATCCATTGAGAGGCATTAATGATTGTCAGTCGCCTATGGGAGGTACAACACTCCTGGGATTGGGGGGTTTTAAGCAAACACTGCCGGTCATACCAAAAGGGACGAGAACTACAGAAAGGATCAGAGCATGTCTCAAATCTCCGTTGTGACGACATGTTCAAACATTGTCTCTGAGCACCAACATGAGAACAAAATTATTTGGAGGTCAGCTATCAACTCAATTCTCCTTAGCAATGGCAAATAACCTTTAGGTGCCGATGAAGAGAGGAACATTAGCCTGGTCTGCAATGTTGCTACTACTGCTGATGAGTTTGTGGTTAAGGTTTTCGAAAACATCCAACATAATTACAAACACTACAATTGGTTTTGTGACAGGGCAATACTGGATCCAAAGAAAAAAAAAAGTTAACAGAATCAATGATCAACTGTTACAGTCCATCTCGGAAACATCTCAATTCTACAGGTCAGTGGATACCATTCTAGATCTAGAACTGGTGGTCAATTATACAACGGAATTTCTGAATTCTCTAGGACTTTCCGGACTTCTTTCGTATAGACAGGGACTCAAGATGGGGGTGTTTATAATGTTATTACTGAATCTGGACACACCAAGACTTTCTAAAGGCACCAGACTGGTGGTTAAAAAGTAGAAATGTAATTCAGGCATCGGTTCTTACTGGGTATGTAAAAGACAAATACGTCTTTATTCACAGAATTCCCCTTATTCCATCGGGTTACGATATTCTATTCATGTTTAGAAGTATTCTGTTTCCAATACTAGTAAGTTTTGCCATGTCTATTACCAAAGCACAAAGCCAGACACTCGTATTTACTGGAGTACAGTTAAAAGAATCCTGTTTCTCATATGGGGAGTTGTAGGTTGGTTGTCCAAGTGTGGGACGTAAAACGAATTTGTGTTTTTATTTTCAACAAAGAAAGACAAAAAAAATTGTTTAACATGAAGTATTGTAATTTAAAAAAACTGTTTAAAGATATTTTTATGTTTGAATAAATTAATTTATTTACCTTTCGAATTACGAGTAACATTCTGCTAGTATATATATATATATATATATATATATATAAAAATTCGGGGTTTTTAGCTTCTATTTTTGAAACATGGTTGGAACTGTGTAGCGAAAAAAACCATATTTTAAATCAATTAATTTATAATATTAATGCTCTGTAAATTTACATTGAGCACTATTTTGTAAAAATAAAAATATCTATAAGAACACCGGATTTTATATCTTACTGTTCTTTCTTTTTTTATATATATATATATATATATATATATATATATATATATATGTGTGTGTGTGTGTGTGTGTGTGTGTGTGTGTGTGCGTGTGTGTGTAAGTACAAGTGGTTGTATAAACCATATGTATAAAACATACAATATGTATAATATATTCTTGCATAAATGTGATACTTCTAGATTTCATATAGTTGATTTGTTTAACGATGAAAGAGCGTAGTTCTCCTCCTTTTTAAATAACATGAGAGAAATGCAGCATAAATTTGCGTGGTACCAAAGTCAGGGAAAAAGTACAGGCTGATCATTTCACACACACACAAACACACATATGCATACACACATATCTGCATGTACATGTAAAATAATCCATATGTGTAATCGAATACTGAAACTAATTCATAAATAATACATAATTGTATATGCGTGTATGTTTCTAAATCCATGTAAATATGATTTTAATAAATAATGCAGAGGGATTTACGTGAAGAGCTGCAAGTGTTATAAACAAACAGGTTTTGTGATGCAGCTTTAAGAAAGCTTTGTCTATGCCATTCAGACTCAAACGTCAATCATGCAGGCCAATGTTTCGAACCTTTTTGACAAAGCAAAAAAGAAAAACGCATTCAAAGACCTTTTGTAGAAAATTTGTTTACATCTTTCTGCCTCAACAGAAATAAACAGGTTTATTTCGTACGATATTAAAGAAGGATTTTTTTTCTTAACGATTAAATTATTTTTAGTTATATTCTTTTTAGCATACAAGCATTCATCCAAAAGTTTTTCTGTACACGTTGCATAAATTTTACATTGACCTGACTTACACATCTAACCCAGACGTTGTTGTCTGTCACTTCATTGTCACTTAGCTTTCAATTATTAGACCTCTATCCAGAGAGACTTATGTGTCTTCTGTCTCCAGACAGTATCTTTACAAGTCGTAAAGTTGATTCTTAGAACTTTATTTAGATTATATCTTTTAACGGTAAACTTGTCATTGCATCGTTTTCGTTTTCCTTTTGTCCTGTTATATTTTATCTTGTTTGTCCGGCAGCAAATGTCGTATCGGAAACTGTGAATATTATAATGAGCTAAAAACTTACGAGGAAATTTGCCTTAAAACATATAAATCTATATATAAAAACATTCCATATCCGCTCTGATTCTGCCACATTTGTAGCCAAGGTTAAGCAAGGGTAATAACAGTTAATACGTTTTTATCTTTCTTCCTAAGCCCAGCGTTAAAAAAATGAATTTATGTGAATAACGTCGACTGCAAAAAAATAAATAAATAAATAAAAAAAAAAAAATGATCTCCTTAAAACAAATCAGTGAGATTGATGAAATTAACTCGATCCTGAAATGAAAACGAATATAAAAAAGAGAGAGCGAAAGACATTTTCGTGTAATGTTTATGATTTTGATGGAATATTTTTTGTGACACGTAATCAAATCATTACACTTGAAAACCTGACGTTGGTATTTTATCTGTCGTGTTTATAATGGAACGTCTAAATGGCTTGTATAAAATACGTGATTACTGGTAATTTCACAAATCTCTGATTGCGTGTGTTCTTTATTCTATATATTTTGAAGGCGAATTCCTTCATTTATTCTGTCTTTAATGCAACTTTCTGGTCTAGAGATTCTTCAGACTTACGCAGTTTTATGTTGCATATCTTCCTTAAAATTCATTTAATATTTATTTTATTTTACTTTAAGCTGTTAAATTTTGTTTAAAATATAACGCTTCGACAAAATCCTTCCTCTCTCTCCGGTTTGAATATTCATTTTTCTGAAGTTTTTCAAGGTTTCTCGAGAACTTCTATATATGTCGTATATTCCTCTAAATCGACCAATCAATAATAATAAATAAAAAAAACAAAAAAACAAAAAACAAAACGATTACAGTTTGTCGGCCATCGCCACCGAGCGGACAGGGAAATCGTCTCAACATGAATCTTATGGCATCCTTCTTGAAGTGTATTCTCATGAAATTTGATTTTCCCTGGCACCATAGTTCGGAATTCCGGGCTGAACGTTCTGGGAACAACAATACAGGACTGAACAGTGTGGAAAGGGATTATCAGTGGAGTTCCGACCAGCTATAGGGAGTTCGAAGGATGATGATGATGATGATGATGATGATGATGATGATGATGATGATGAATAACATCATATTCTAGCTTTTATGTTTTTGAGGACATCAGTTTGAACCTTTGAGTCAGTTCTCAACACCTTCATTCAATTCTTACAGAGGTACCTCAAAATGAGATAGGTCTCAATACAGTATCGTGCAAGTAATAATGGACACATTAACTAGACTCTCACTGATATATGAAAAAAAAACAAACTTCTCACAACCCAGTTCAGTTTTCGCTCTGGTAAGATTGTACAATGACAGATTGCATACGTTATCAAACAAATCCAGGAAATTGCACATTGCATACCTGCTTTGTTTACCTTACAGCAGCATATCACCATAGCTGTAGCTCTTCGAATGGGCGCCCAATTAATACGTTCATTAATAATTTCATCATAATGAGTATGTGTGTAGGCCTTGAGGGTTGCCTTTTCGTTTGCATAGTGCCTTAATTCGCGATAAACCCACGTATTTAGGAGTCGTTCATAAAATTTAGAAATTTGCTGTTGAATTCGTGTATGCTATTTTCACAGGTCCAGCCTCGATATATTGTGATGCTTTGTTATTCTTTTATTTTTTATAGCTTTCTTAATTTTCACGGTAGATTCATTACTTCAGTTAGGAAGGACCCCCCCCCCAATGAATAATGAAAAGCAAATAATAGGGATGTTTTGGTTTGTTTTGTTTGTACGGCATATCAACCTCAATGATTTATTTAATACCAACAAAATGTTTAATTGCTGATAATTTTTTTAAAAATGTATTCCTGCTAATATTGTATTTCTGGTAATAATTTTTACAAAAAATACAGCTAGAATTAAGACCAATTTTTACAATTTAATAGTGTTTTGCACTCAGCTGGGATCCTAAAATGTGCTTCATCCCGGGTTTTTGTGGACCTGGGAACACCAGCAATTAAATGTTGGTTCCACATTCCCCAAAACCTCCTTGCTACTGGATGTAGTTTATCGTCATACCCAGAACGGCTCATTGGGGTGGGTCGTACCCCACTGCAGAGGTGCAGATGGCGTATTCTGAAGCTCCAGCCGACAGGGAGGCAACAGTTAGTGAACTTAATATGCCTACTTTCGTGAAAAATTGTTTTAATAATAAGATTTTAAAATTTTTAGCTGAAACTTTAGTGAAAAATGGTGAATATTGATATTTTGCTTTGATATCTCTAAATAATTTGACAGCTTTTGGTATATTCTTCTCCCCAAATTTAAAGTTTATGGTATTTCTGGATGAATCTTTGAACTGATTCTGTCTTATCAAATCGTGAACTGAAAGTTTCTTTAAACGGCCACTCTTCTAGATCTATTTATATTAATGCAGGTTTTTCCCCAGAGATCTATCCTTAAATCTACGTCGTTCCTCACTTTCATCAGTGATTTTCCTGATGTCCTCAGTTCTCATCTTGGTATCTTTGCTGACGATACAACTATTTACTCCTTCCTGATATCATCAGTTCTCATCTTGGTATCTATGCTGACGATACAACTATTTACTCCTTCCTGATGTCATCAGTTCTCAACTTGGTATCTATGCTGATGAGGTATTCCTGTCTTAATGATAAGATTCAGTAGTTCTATAAGGCCAAAATGGCTGACCAAAAAAAAAACGATTTACATTCTGTTTTCAAATGGGGCAAGGAATGTTAAAGCCTCCAAAACGATACTGCTGCTTTTAATCGTTTAAGAGAACACTTTCACCTTCCATCAGCATACTGATGCTAACCTTCCGAAGTGTTAGTAATGGTGCCTTCTCGGACTAACGCTTTCCGCTAGTTGACATGAGGTGGAAAGATTATATTCAAGAAATCTGCTAGATCTGCTGCTAAGAAAGTTGGTCCTTTGTGTCATGCTAGAAAATTTTTCTTGCCAGAATCTTAAATATTTATAAACATACCATTGGTCATTGCTTCAAATATGCTTGTCACATATGGTCCTGCTATAAATGTAGGGGTTCTGGATAAAATCCGAAGAAAAATCGGAAATGTTTGATTTGGCATCTCGCCTTCAGTCACTTTCCCCCAGCCACAACGTGTCTTCCGTGTGTCTTTTCTATAATCACTTTCATAGCAAGTGTTCTGGTGAACTTTCTTTATGACACCTAAGATTTATGAATTTAAGCGCAGTATTAGATTGGTCCCAACCTTTTAGATTTGAAATAGTTAGGTTTAACCGTAAGTTCTATGCTAACAATTTCTTGTATTGCATGTTTCGCTTATAGAACTCTCTTCCGCTTTCTTATTTAGGCAATCAACTTTGATCCTCAAAAAATTAAGGTTAATCGTTATCTACTGTCGTGATTTTTTTTAGTGTTCTCTCTCCTTAACAGTGTTTTTCCCATGATTTCTAACATTCCCTAAGTCCTTGATTCTTATAGACTTTATTTAAAAACTATACACGTGTAAGACGATTTAAAGTTAATTTACCTAAAAACAACAGTAGAAGTAGTTACTGTGTAAAAAATCATCTTAATTGTTAACGGACTATGTTTTAAAACGATTACGACGTATTATTTCTTAACTGCTCTTACAAAAATATTTTTCTCAATTGCTTTTACAAAATATCTCTGATAAGACAACTTTAATACATGACTTTTTCAAATAAAACTACCTTAGCATTTCCTTTAATGTCAACATGAGGCTCTTATCGATCGTCACAAGAATTATCATAACAAGAAACAAAATCTACGGCGTTGACAGATAAGCCTAGATATACGTATCTGATGGGCATTACTTTCTTTTGAAGGTAAGGACATCGCAGAGATGATGATGATGAGTGAGCGTTGCTTCTTTTTCGCCAATCATCGCCATTCTTAAAAGCTAAGGTCACCATTAAATCTATTCATTGCAATTCTGAAGATCTTCATTTTCCGAGAAGGCAAAAAATCGGTCAGCTTCGCTTATCAGCTTCTGTCCCTTTGCAAACATTCTCGTATGCGCAGCAGTTGACCATTTATTTTTGTTTGCTATTTTTGGCAACCTATTTCCATGATTAGCCATTGGTTTGTTGACTTTATGCCTAATTCCCCTATAAGATTAGGGCGTTAACGCTTTGACAGAAGAAAAGACACCCTTCTGATTTTCAATAGAGGAAAAAAATACCTACACACTTGCCTAAATTTCTACTGACATTTGTTAAATTTACCGTGATCTTTTCATCCTATTCTCCATCTTTTTCCTCGTCTTGTATATATTTAGTCCGTCTTTTTCTTTATGTGACGTGTCCCTAAACCCTGTTCCGACATCCATTTACTCCAGCTCACTAAGTACGTTATGCGTCGTTTTCTTCTGTCGCTTTTGTCTTCAATCTTTCCTGTGGGTATTATATTCTCCAAGTCCACCTTCCTAGTTACAAAGCAATATTAATGGGGCACCATTTGGAAATCTAACTGTACAAGCCAAGTCCTTTATCCCATGACACAGAATTGCTGAAGTGACATTAGCTGACTCTCGTCTTTCTCTCTCACACGCACACAAATCACACACACACACACACACATAT
>CAHIKZ030000692.1:447500-475000 GCA_903632075.3 Acanthosepion pharaonis
ATATCAAGTGTACATCTACAGTCAATATTAGTTTTTTC
This sequence comes from Acanthosepion pharaonis, assembly GCA_903632075.3. NCBI lineage: Eukaryota > Metazoa > Mollusca > Cephalopoda > Sepiida > Sepiidae > Acanthosepion > Acanthosepion pharaonis. The sequence goes on from CAHIKZ030000692.1 coordinate 447,539, forward strand.
ATTTCTTACTCTGGAAGCGATATTTTTTCTCTCTATCTAATGATGTTAAGTTATTTGATGAAATAAACGCTTCTTTCTTTTTTCTAATGGAATCATTTTATTTTAACCGTAGGTAAATATGCGAACGAGGAAGTTCTCATAAGAATAACAATTAAATGAAGAAAATACTCACCCAGATTCGGTAATGAATGTACGTGGAGGTTGATGAAAAGTTCTTGCTCTGACTTGCTTATCAAAATCTGACAAAATGATACCAAAACGCCAACATTTATTTGAAGAGTTACTTGATCGAATCAAGAACAATTTCTTATCACTTACATATATGTATATGTGTGTCAGAGCGTTAGACAAAATATGTGTGTGTCTGCATGTTTTGGAAATAGATCCGTCTCATTATATATATATATATATATATATATATATATATATATATATATATATATATAAAATTGTATTTGGGCAGCAATCACTCTTTCATGCAAGTTTCGTTGAAAACAACTGACAAGGCAGTGTTTATATATGTATATATATACAGTAATGAGAGACGGATTTATTTATTTGTTTTGAAATACATCCATCTCTCTATATATATATATATATATATATATATATATATATATATATATATATATATATAGTAACGAGAGACGGATTTATTTATTTGTTTTGGAAATACATCCGTCTCTCATTCTATATATATATATATATATATATATATATATATATATATATATATATATAGTAATGAGAGACGGATTTATTTATTTGTTTTGAAATACACCTGTCTCTCATTACCATATATATATATATATATATATATATATATATATATATAGTAATGGGAGACGGATTTATTTATTTGTTTTGGAAATACATCCGTCTCTCATTATATATATATATATATATATATATATATATATATATAGTAATGAGAGACGGATTTATTTACAAAACATATAGACACACGCATGCACATATTCTTTCTATCGCTCTCATACAGATATACACAATTATATATATATATATATATATATATATATATATATATATATATATATATATATATATATATACAATAATATATTTACACGTATACACTGGCTGCTGGCTTCAACCACAGCTTCCAGACGACTTCGGAATTTCATGTAGCTCTTTTGGACGGTTTCTTTGTTTAAATTGGTAACTGCTGCCATAATCATTACATTTGGTTCATGTTTGGTCTCACAAGGAGTTTTGTTGGACTGTCGCTCAACTTCGTCTCACACAAAATATTTAAAGAGGTTGCAAGCTGAGGAATTAGGTAGCCAGTTTTAAGGGGTGATGTGGTCGCTGAAATGTTTTGACAGCCATGATTTGGTTTTCCTGCATGTTGCAGAGTCCTTTTGCCAGATATAGGGTCTTTCAGCAGCCACTCTCTTGACCCAGGGCAGACCTACCTCTTCAAAGTACTTGGTGTTGGCCTCCGTGTTGAGTCTGAGGTCCTTACTAAAGCATTCTGAATTTCTTTTCTGATCAAAGTGAGTTTTCTAAACTGGCATACCTTCGTAATCACCATTAGACTCATCCATCTCTTTCTGAATCATATGCACTGTCACCAGTTTGACACCCAAACACTCTGTATTTGAGCTTTCGGCGTAAATGTCAAGTAATAGAGAATGCCGTTTCCAAATTTCTGGTGGAGTAAATGCGTCATAGTGCTTATTGTGACCCTACTGTACAAAATTAAATTAAACAACGCGCATGCGTGAAATTAAATAATAAAAAGTGGCGACAATTTATACATCGCACTCTCTCATTCTCTCTCTCTCTCTCTCTCTCTCTCTCTCTGATATGTATGTATGTATGTATGTATGTATATGAATAAAGACTAAATGTAAACTTCGCAGACGTATGTCGTGCTCTGAGGGTCTTTAACAGGGCATTTGCGTTTGTCTTTACTTATATTGTTCTTTTAGAGATATATTCTATCTTAAATGTTTCAGATGTACAGACATACACGGATATATTTACACATACACACTCTTATATGTAAAAGTTTAATTAACATTCTTAATCAATTTTTCTTGCTTTCGTATAAGCGTTTTCTTTCTTATATATGCACATATTTATATATTTATATGAATATGTGCACACAGACACTCCCACACATATATATGCGCGAGCGTGTGTTTGCGTGTGTGTGCGTGGGTGTGTGTGTGTGTTTTGTGTTTGTGTTTGTGTTTGTGTGGAACCCTGTTAAAATATAGTTAAACAACACAATGGATTTTACTGATATCACTAAAAACACCAATTCTATACCAACAATTGCTTACACAAAATTGATTCATTGTTTTGTTCACGCGTCGGCTCCAAATTTGAATTTCTATATTCGTATAGCGGCATGTTATAATCTTCGAATTTACAAACAATAATATTTATTGTCTGCTACGAAAAAATTTAAGATCAATTCAGAAAATGGTCAAAAATATTTTCCCTCAAAATAGATGTTTAAAAATTAGGAAAATATTTATTAATCAATAAACTCCGTGTTTAGCAAAATGTAACTTTTAGGCTTTTTTAAAAATAAATATTGTGATATTAAGTTAGGAAATCAGTTTTCAGTTAACATTTAATAAGGATTGTTGTCAGTTACTTAAGCTGGAATTCTCAAGCTTTAATTAATTACTGACATTTTCGCATATTTATTAGAGTATACTATATTACAAAAAAAAAATGGCTTAACGATGTTGAGTTAAGTAATGCAAAAAACATACAAAGTTAACACAGATTTGTAGCAGTAGCATCAAGACAGCTTCAACTGTCGCCTTGGCAACCTACTATCATAATTCTACTTGTAAATTACATGCATACATAAAACAACTTAAAAACGTGAAACAAACATTTTCCTAGGTAGAAATATTCTGTTCTTATTCATACTAACGAAACTGATTCAATTGTATTTTAAAGAAGATAAACAAAAATATTTTGGTGTGAAGTTTCACAAAGAATCTTTGTAATTCATTTCTTTCAAATTGAAAGAAAACTAATACTCAATAATAAAAATATTTCTTTAGCAATCTCAGTTTTTTCTAACAATAATTCTGCCGAAAACAATTGAGAAATCAATATGTGTGTGTGTGTGTGTGTGATTAGATAGAGAGAATAAGAGAAATATATATATATATATATATATATATATATATATATATATATAGAAAGAGAGAGAGAGAGAGAGAGAATTAATGAAAACGAGGGAGAGAGAGTAAATGTACCGTAAACTTCTCGAAGTTTTGATAAATTCAAATGTCATGCAATAAGGCTATAAAAGATGAATAAAAAGCATACATTCACAGTCTAAGTTGCAGCAGAAAAAATATTTCCGTATTTTTTCTTTTAAGAAACGCAATCCATTACATTCCAATATGTTTGACCATACATATACGCGCAAACACATTTTCAAAACACAAAAAAAGATTCTAGCATTTTAATTACGTGACATTATTTAACCTGTGGATGAAGTAAACAAATACATTAATTAGGAAAAAGAAATAAAAGTTTAATTTAAATAATTAATATAATACCTGTGAACAACTGTCTGCAATAATTAATTTCCCAATCTATTTTTGCCAATAATACTGTTTGAAATTAAAACCAGTAAATCACTTTTCTTCTTTCAAAATAGAAAATAATATGGTGAATATCATTTTAATACTTTATTGAATGCAGCAAATTGTCAATTTATATTATATTTATTTAATGTTATATGTATCGAGTTTTCCTAGAATTGACAAAATACAAGACCTTATCAAATTCTTAATAAATATTTTTGATACATTTAAGGGTATAATTTCCAAATGTAACTCTTTTTTGCGAAGAAGCTGTGTTTTAGTGATATGGTAATATTGTTTCATAGTTTCAATTGTGTTTCTTACTTTCTTCGTGCAGCGAAGATACAGACAAAAAAAGTTTCATATTGAAGCAAAATGATCAGGATTGGAAGATGATAGAATTACTCAGTCAAGGACCTTTTAAATAAGGAAAGGGATAGATGTAATGCAGTGCTAGTTGATCCGAACGAAAGCAGTTACTGATTAATTTAAAGTCACGTTCATTTGGTTCATTATTCTTGTCTACATAAGCAAGTGTTTTAACTTTATGAGGATAGCTGCGTTTGTAGTATTATGCGATGCATCACGAACAAACATAATTCTACTTCTTCATTAGGAAACACAGGCCTGGGGAAATAACCCCAAATCATGACAGTGTGGTATTATATATGGCACGGAACAACTGTGTTTGAGTGAGATTTTCTTTGTGATAATCTAAAATAGATTCAACCACAAAAAAACTCGCATAAGAAACAGTGAAGGATTTTTTATGGCATTTTATTTTTTCAACATTTTCCTTGCTTGGATTTGATTTAATTATCTGCATCATTTAGATAATTTATATATTGTTGAAACTTGACTAATGTATGGAATAATAATGCAACACAAAATGTACTTAGAACAAAATGTATTGAAACAAGAAAGTGTATACAATATTTACATATAGTCTTTTGTATATTCCTGGTAAGACCGTTCTTGGAGAATGTGTTGACTGAGTCGCAGTCGGGCAGAGTCTCTGGTTGAATCTCTTGATTCCTCCACTCTCTTCCAGGTACCAACCATATTTATATGGTCGGTACTCCACTATGCAAATTAGGTGGATCCTACCACAACATATATATATATATATATATATATATATATATATTTAAATGAATATCATCATACTCATTGTGGTAATAATTCTTAATTGATCAGAGAGTGAAACATGTATCTTGTGTACAATGTTTTGTAGAGTTGGCTATAAAGCTGCAATAATAACGCATCTCACAGAAGACTGAAATTCCTACATAATAATAATATCCAAGCCTAAGCATTACTTTGCGGTAAGTATAATAAACATAATTTCTGTATATCTTCAACTACATAATGCATTTACCGATCTAAGAATGCTGGAAGATCATTTTTAATTAAACCTTTCTGTTAATCAACATACCATATTTTGTATAGATACTATGAAAAAAGTGATAAAGTTAATCGACACAAGAGGTTTCCAACTTTTCCAATTCAAAGAAAAATAGGTTATTTTTAAACAGAGAATGTACCTTGAGCTAAATTGTTATCATAACGAAATAATTCTTGTATACAATTTTGTGTATTCCGGATTTGGTTTATTCTTTTGGAAAGACTTTTGACGGGGTCAAGAGTAAATAAAATCTAATAACTATATAAGAAATTGTTGTGGTACGATACACCTAATTTACATAAGTGGAGTACCGACCGATATAAATATGGGTTGGTACCGGAAGACGGGAAGTATTAAGAGATCGAAACGAGAGACTCTGCCCGACTGCAATTTAGTCAACCCATTCTGCAGGAACAGTCTTCCCAAGAATATACCAAAACTAACTGTAAATATTGTGTACCTTTTCCTTGTTTCAATACATTTTGTTTACGTACATTTTGTGTTGTATTATTATTATTCCATGCTTATCCAAGTTTCAACAGAACTGTATTACGGCGAACTTTTATGTGTGACCAAAATACTGATACCGAACTCTTGGTTATAACTTCAGTTGTATTAATGTTTTAAGCAATTCTTGTTAATGACTAAATCGTTTCTTTTTAGCTTCATTACAAAACCTACCGATAATTACTATTTCTGAGCTTGATTTAACGACATTTAATTCCACATAAAATGCACAACACAACTATTCAACCAAATCAGAACTATCTTTAAACTTTACATTTTTAGAAAAATTTCCTCTCGTTCCGTTTCACATAATAGAAAAAGATGGAAAGAGGAACAACATAAGTTTATTTCCCCAGAATTCACTATTTGGCAAGAAAAATTGTTTCTCTTTTTTAATCAATGACCAGTTTTTCCTACACTTATTGAAAATATCAAGAGCAGCATCTGTTGGGTAATCTTGTTGCAGACGATAAGAATAGAGATGCTATTAACAGACGCGAACCCCCAGGATATATAGTTGGAGTTCCTTTTAGAACTGATACATTATTCCCACTAAAGATTTTTTTTCCTTTCAAAGAATAATTATAAGGGTCATGAAAATAATCTTCAGTACAATGTGTTTGCTGTCGGGAAAATAGTCTCTTGCTAATCATAAAGTCACTCTTTTGACACCTAAATCTCTTCAAGGTATTTTAGGAAGAAACTTCGTTTTAACGTTAGAATATTTTTATAGGCAGATGTTTTTTATTCTATTTTTTCTTGCTGTAATATCTGATTGCACTTGTTTGGAAAATATTTGTTCTTTAGTCGTTTTTTTTTTAAAATATCTTTTTAAAAAGTAATAACAAAATCAAATATGGCCCAATGGGTTTTTTTATGCATACCATATGAAGCAAGTATTTCATGTATAAATATTTACTAAACCGTTTCCTTGATGAGAAGAGGCATAACATTTACTACTACCTGGAATGTAGCTATAGTAGGATAAAGAGGTAAAATGCCTACTCCTCTAATCTTTTTTGAATCACTTATATTATATAAAGGTTTCCAGTTGATGACATATACAGAAGGAAATCTATAGAACCCTCTATATATCAAAACATGTATTGAAATAACGAAAGGTGCTTTTCAGAATCTAAGCAAATTACTAAGAAGCAGGAAAATTTCGTTACAAATAAAGGCATAAGTGATGAACTTCTATGTAATATCAATACTCCAAAATGGTCGTGAAAGATGGATGATTTCCTCAGATTGGAAGAGAAACCAAGAGGGTACCGGAATGGGGTTCTAAAAGAGGATGTTGAAAATGCCGTAGATGGAGTGTGTAAACAACAAAGTCTTAAGGAAAATAGAAATTATACTCAGAATGAGAAAGACATTGATGAAATATACTTGTTCACATAATGAGGATGATGGCCATATAAAATTTAACACTCACGATATATTAAAGGCAAAATTAACAGTGGGGAGAGTGGGTCACCTAACCATCGAGTTTGTGGGAATTATGGCGGAATAGGGGTTGGGAGATCGGAAAAAGACAGATTTTACTAAGAGTTTATAGCGAAGAAAACGGCTACTTCGTCAAACCAAGCGACAGCGTGTCGCGTGTATCCTACGACAGAAAATGTGGCGAAAAAGAAAATTACTTACCAAAAAAAAGGGCACGTATTCCGTATAACATGCTGAAGACGGAATGTTTTAGACACAAGTCAGTCGCAGGAGTCGCTATAAAAGTATTTTGATATGCAAAAATTGAGCGTCCTCTCCCAGTTGTCGACGAATGAAAAAAATGCTTGGCGGATAAAAGCAAGAGAAAATAAAAATTCGTGAAATTTTGGATACCACGTTTGTCGGAGAGTGAGTTATTTTTCTGACTCGTTACGTGCATTGTGATTTGTGAGATAGTACCTGCCAATCGAGTTTTTGGCATTTCTTTCTGCCCCCGATGTTCGAATCTGAACTTACAGTGCCATGTGTCCTCAGTGGATAAAGGCGTTGGTTAGATTCGGTGACAGGACCCAAAGAGTACGATTTCAATACTCGGTTAAGGCAGTGGAGAACTTGCAGAGAATTAACAGGAGATAACTGACAACTGACATCCATTAAATATGGCACGTGGAACTAGAACTGTCTACCCTAGTGAACGAAATAAAGGGTTCAGTTCGACATTCCAACCACCTGACGAAGGCCGGAGCGTACAACGACCGAAACGTTGTAGTAAATATGGCGACAAATATGAGGACAATAGTCCGAATAATGTAAATAGTGTACATAATACCTCATCTCAGAAATATAGACTGAACTGTATAATGACAATAAATTAGAAAATATTAGAATTGAAATTGCAGGATAGGTACGAATAGAAGTTTTTACACTGTATAACCATGAAACGGAATGACGAATACCCCAAAAACTTGAAAATAGGCAAGGAAAAATAGGAATAACGATAGAAGTTAAATAATTATAATGCTAATGGTGAGACTAGCTGTTTACTTTTACTGAAATATGGTTGGAAATTATAAAATGTTTCACTTAAAGTTTTTCAGGAAAATAGTTTTCTTACATCCATTGCTATCGTTCTTTCTAGCATTGATGAGAGGTTTGCTTCTTAACATTTTGTTTTAAGTAGTATGAAACGTCAACATCGTGATTATGTCATTATTCTCTCGCCGAATTACATGTGGTATCCATTTAAGTTGTTGCTGGTTTTGAAAGTCTTTAAGTGATGGGGTTTGTATTATTTAATAAAGGTCTTTGGTTTTTTAATATACTGCTCCGCAATCACTGATTTATGAAGCGTTTTTGTTATTTGATAAAGGTCTTTGCTAAGAAGGTGAGCAAAAGAATTCAAACATAATTAGGAAACTAACAACATAACAAAATAAGATTAGACAAAAAGGAAATTAAACAAGATAAGGCAGGATATAATAACGAAAAAAATTATTAGAATAGCATATAAAAAAAAAATAATAGAATTGCGAAAACTAATGACTTGAATTTAACCACTCTAAATGAAATAAAATATCCTGTCCTTGTAGTTATAACACCAATGTAAAAACTTAGAAAAATAAAGGATAATCCAATAAACAAATCTAAGTCGCCATTATGGTAACAAGAGATTGAAAAATATATTGAAGTTCTGTAATAAGAACTATCATTATGAGATGAAGTATGGAAAGGAATAAAACTGAGAAGAAGGCGATTGCTAAAATTGAACTAAAAACACAAAGAAAGGTTATATGTGAATAAAGAATTTCATTTTATCAATAAAACAATATTCTATGGAGAAATAGAGAAAGATTATTATTAAAATCACTATCAAATAAAAAGTGAGAGAATTCCGAGATAAATTATGGGGAAATGAAAAGAATTATATGATTTGGGTAGAACAGATTCGAACATAGAATAGAAGAATAGAGAGATTAATGAAAAGTAACGGAATAGAAGTTTCGTTAAAGAAATAAAACAAACTCTCTCTCTCTCTCTCTCTCTCTCTCTCTCTCTCTCTCTTTCGAAAAAGAAAATAAAAAGGAAATAACCTGGAATAAATAATGTATCTAACTTCTGGTTAAATTCTTTAAGCCGTTAACAGATCTGTTTGCTGATGCAATCAATAAGTAGAGCAAAATTTCGAATGGTTATCCCTGAGCATTATTGATTTAATCCTCAAAACTGATAACATTGCCCACACCCCAAATTACAAGTTTATCAACAACATACAAAACACTTGCATGAATTTAAAAAATATATCTATTCGTTGAAGTTAATATTATTTCTGAACAGAAAAAAAGTTTGCTAAAATGGTTCTTACGTCTGTTCAACAAGATGTCGCTGGAAAATAGCGTTAATAAAAAGAGTCTGTCTAAGCAATGCATTGGTACAATATCAAAATGATTTCGCTGTGTTCGACAAATAAGGTTGTACTACACGTTAATTTTCAAAAAAATCAGTATAAAAATGGAATGCAGTTAATCTTCAACCGGTTTAATGATAAGATCAGATGTGACAACTTACGAATCAACGGTGGAATATTTAAAGAAAAACGCAATTTGACTCCTATTGTTATGTATTGCATACAGCTTAGAAACACATATTTATTAATAACGTGATCCTGTATAATTGATTTGAAACTGTTTTCCAAAAAGATTACAGAATTGGAAGGTATGTTAACAAAAATAAACAAAATAAGTGACAACATCGCCACCAAATTTGATCTGTGTTAACCAAAATTTAAAAGAGAAAACCAAACAGAGATTCTGTTATGAACTTGAAGATGTAACCTGATTCGTGAAACGGATAATAAGAATTACACACACACACACACAAAAGTGATTAATTTGGGTATTTAAGCTAATTTTATAGTAATTTGTTGAGCCTAGAGGAATCCTCAACAGAATGCAGAAAGCAGTGCACGGCCATTTCGTCCTATCTGGGACTCATCAGCAATGCGCATCCACTAAGGAGAATCGAACCCGGGCCATTTCGATACAACGCAAACGTCATACCAACTGTACCATGGGACTCGGTGACGAAGAAGACACAAGCTCGACTCGATATAGCGCCGCTACTAACTCAGTTCCGCAGCGATACTCATCCAATTATTCAGATAACATCGGAAGAGTACCCCAAGAGCCACGACTGCTTTTTGACCCTTAGCCGCTCCATCGCGGAACATTATCTGGATCTAGCAAGGTTATATAAATGAGTCCCAGATACGGCCGTCCAGTGCTTTCTGCATTCTCTTGAGGATTCTTCTAGGCTCGACGAATTACTATATATATATATATATATATATATATATATATATATATATATATATGTATATATATATATATAAAATATAATTATCAAATCCTCCTACTAATTACTATATATATATATATATATATATATATATATATATATATATATATATATATATATATGTATATATATAGGGGATCAATGACGAGCAAGCGATGCAAGATGCAGCAATGAAAAAAAAATCAGAAACAATTTTTAGGTAAATAAGAGCGATAAACTGAGGTAAATGCCCAAAATAAGTTGTTTAGAGAAAACTGCCAACCAACTCGAACTCACATAAAAGACCACGGATTTCAGCCTTTAAATTTGTTTAGAACTAATAAATGTCTGTATATTAAAGCTTGTTTACCATCAGGGGTTATTTAAAATGTTACATTCACTGATAAAAGGAATGCGAAAAATTCAAACATCTACAACTAAACGGGATAAGTTAAGAAAGACCAATCAAGAGGAAAAAATAATCATCAAACTACAAAGCAAACTACTAACCAACCTGCATTACGAGAGAAAAGAAATATCCGAACATGGATGATATCCACCGCAAGCACATGGTCCTGTTAGCGAGAAATCTTTATTTAGTTGCAGTGCACTGGATTAAAAAGATTTAAAGATTTATCCAACGACTCAAGATCAATGTCTAGTAACAAGGTCTTAAGCGCATATTTTACACATTAAAAGTACTGTTGTTCATATAAAATCTGGATTTCCTACCCAAGTATCGAAGGACTTTAAAACTAGGCATGGTAAGTTAGATTAAAAACTAAACTGGAAGATATGCCAATATAATAGACAACACAGCGAAAATAGCATGAAAAAAAAACACAAAACAAAACAACAACAATTGTTCAGTGAGTCTTACTGTCCACTGGGACTTTACAGTGTCTACTGAATTAACTATAGCCAGATATAAAAAAAAAGTATAATATAAAATATTTCAAAGATCATAAATGCTATCTCTTAGACATGATCATGGCATCTGATAAAAACAAATCAGGAAAATAATTTGATAAAATCTCCAAATATAAAAAAAAAAAATCTAGAAATAAACATTGTAAAAACGTAGCATTTAAACACAGTCGTTGTTCCAGTCGTTAGAAATGATTAATAATACTGATACAAACATCCCAGAAATAAAACGCATAACGGGGCTATTGTGAGATATGTAAAATCATTAATATGGCCAAGAGAACATAGAGATTTAGACCAAAATATTGACAATGCATAAAGCTTTACACAAAAGAGTTTTTTTTTTTACTATTCTCTATGTGGGAAAATATACGTAAGATAAATAAAACTTTTCAACATTAAATATTGTGCCATCTTCATTAACAAGGAACGTGGAAACTATACAAACCAAAATTACAAAGGATATTTACAATAGCAAAAGTTACAACAGAATTAATCGAAAGAAGAATCCCAAATGAGAATACAAAAATGAGAACTATGGGACTATGTTAGTAAACAATTTGAAGAAATAAAATATGAAATAAAATGGATATGGCTGGGAAAAAGATATCTCAAGAGAACAACGCTATATTATCAGCGGATAGAAATATGATATTAGAAAAATTGTACAAAAGCCAAGGTAGGCGATATACAAGAAAATATCTAATGTATAATGTGTAGAAGCAATCAACTATATTAAAAGTGGAAAAGACAAGGTGATTCTGAAAATACAAACATAGACATGACTGGAAGGGAAAAGTGATCAACTAAGAACTGTGCAAACGACCAGGATTTGTATGTTCAAACCAGCGTTATATGCATTAATCGGAACTTGTTTAGAGAATAATAATGTCATATATTTCCCTAGGTCGTTACGATTCAAATGGATCACCCAAATCAAGCCAGTAAACCAAATCCAGTTAATGTAGTGTTATACTGGAATATACCTATTCTATTGTTAATAGACTCTCCCACATATAATAATTAGCAGTAGTAGCAGTCGCCAGGGAGCTCAGTGAGTTGGCCAGTCAGTCGATATCGGACATTAAAGTATCAACCACCACAACTAGATTGCTGCGTCATTAACTATTATATCAAGTTCCTAACGTTTTGTATGTCGAACCTTTTTAGGACCGACTTAGTGAAATACAAGCCTCCACTGTGAAACTACTCTATAACAGGTAGTAAGCGACAAGATTAACATTTGGCGGATTTTGATGTTCTACAACACTGCAGAATATAAATGAAATAAAATGAAGAAACTAAAAAATATCTAAATCCCTTAAGAAACATTAATTCTTACCAATTTTTCACCCAATACAAAGCCCAAGATCCACTCCAGGAAGAGGGTTGCAGAATGACGTCATTGTATGAACGTAAATGTAGAAGCAAGACGTGCAGATTATGAGGATACATAGGAAATATAACGGCTAGCCACAGACGTGAAAAGATTAAAATTGAAGTAATTGGGGAAGAATTCTCTCTCGTAGCGGTTCTTAAGAGAATCTATACTGGAGGATCTTCATTCATACTAATGAAATACAAAGGGAATCGAGGAAGACCTTAACTAAGGTCTTAAGTAAGGAATGTAGCTCAGTCAGGTTATAGCGATAGTGTAGTAGCAGGCTTGTGGCGTTGGAAAGGACATGCGGAGTAGAAAACAATCCACCACATACTAGGCTGCGTTCGAACTATCGAAGTAAGTGAGGACTATGTAGTTTTGGCCCATGTATGGAGGAAGTAATCCATATTTGGCATCATCTGGTTCTTGTAAAAAAATATACCTCAATAATGGCGACAAGGGTGTGTGAGAAAAGCCGATTTCCGAGCGCAGCATACAAGCTATTATTCATTGCTGACAAAAATACTAAATCAATGTCGGACTGAGAAGAAACATAGTGTTTGTAGCTGAGAACTGACTCGATGCAGAAGTGTTACTTTGATCTCAGTATGATTTAGTTAACGCCAAAAGAAGCATGACAAGTTACTTTCGAAGCTAACGCGTCTGTTTGATTCTCCACCCTCCACCCTCCTCTCTCTCTATATATATATATATCTATATATATATATCTAATATGATTATATATACTTTTGACATGTGTTCGATGTAATATATATATATATATATATATATATATATATATATATATATATGATTTTGTGTGTGTGTGTTTGTGTGTGTGTTCGGAAAAGTTTATCAGATATATCCTAAAATTACCCGTAAATTTCAAATAATGATTAAGGGACGTAGCCCACATCAATTGTGTAAATTCTATTTTAAAATGAAATTTTAATTTGATATTCTCCCTGCTGAGATGCACAATTTGAACTCGCATCCTCCCAAAGTTGAAATAAGTATAAAGCATTAAGAAATTAAAAATAATACACATGAAAGAAACACTAATTAATAATTATAAATATTTATATTTACTTGTAAAACCTTAATACAAATATTTTTCCTTCATGAAAAAAAGTTATCGACTACATACTTATAAGGAACTCTTGAAATCATACCCCACAACTTCTCTATCAGGAAATTTATCAATCATTCAATAATGCTGATGGCTTTGCAATCAAACTATTCGATAAGCATTGTTAATAACTATTTATTACTGCTAGAATAATGCCTTTCTTCCATAATAGTTGCTGGAAAATGGGACAAAATTTATCTAAGATATTTACTTTTTGCTTGCATTCCATTTCAGGTTTAGATATATAAACTCTCCTAATAGATCGCTCGCCATAAGAACATTCAGAAAAAAAATTCGTCAAAAGGCAGTGCTAATAACACAGCATTGAATGAGACCAAATAAAATAAACTTCTCGTCAAAGAATGTCAATTCATTCTATTGTTTCTTGGTTCAAGTCACATTTTTTTGTTGACTTGACGCAGCTTTTGTGAACATAAGTGAATATTGGAGCCTTCCTCTTGGATAAAAACCACCATATTGCTCATTTAAATATGAATTTGCCGAAATCTACATGAAATGATATTAAAATCTAGTATTTAAATGCAATATAATTGATAGTGTTCAATTGTTATTGACATTTAGAATAATTCAAATGCCATTACGTCAATAAAAGATTAGAGAAATGTTAAATACGCCAGAGTATTTATTCACCGAGCCATATGAGAAAATTTGACTCAAAGTCATATTTCTTCTAGAATACAACGAATTTAAAAATGAGGGGCTTACTAATATCATGCAAGCATCAGAATAACTGACAACTCTGCCCTTATACAAAGATGAGGCATTAGAAGACGGACATTTCTAGAACTATACTTGTTACTCCACACCAGAGGTTGCAAGAATGTCTGAGGGTGGAGTAATGGATAGCGGCTTGGATTGAGGAATCGGAGTCGAATTCCAGTCGAATCCATTACATTCACTTACGTGCTAACACTCTTGGGAAAGGTGTGAATCCTCTTTCTTCTCCCTCCAGCTATGGGTAAATAGCAGGACAGGGTTCTATAGCCTTGGATGGCAACTGGTCTAGGAGAAGGAAAACTCTGAATTCAAACCTGCTCTTAGATGAGGGTGAATGGAGTCTCTCTGAGCCTTGGTTGGCAATCCATTTAGTGATGGTGTCACGATAAAAAAAACACCCTTGATAGCCCTAGCGAAGCATCAAGAATTCAACTATTGATAATATTATGAACTACACCAATCAAAGTATTGGTGAGTTCAATCTCGGCTGAGGCCGCAAGATGATGATGATGATGTCTGAGGAGCAGAAAACAGACCGATCTCAGTTCGGCAACTTGTGGAAGATTAGCGCATTTACTTGTTCCCTGTAAAACACATTCGCCTGTAAAATTCAGCGATAGATTTAGGCAATGAAAACAATTTCGTAGCTTCCTCGCGAGTTACATTTGTTCTGACCCAGATATCAAGGGAATTTAAGTGTGCAACCTCTGTGGGACTAGAGGACTGATTATACAGATTCATAAATAACAAAAGAGGAACGGATAAAACTCAATCATCCCAACCCGATGAATACGTAATCATACACACATAGATACATACATTATGACTGACGACTCGTTAAACAAGTACGATCATCGCTGACAAGATTGATCCATGATATAGTTATAATGAGAAGGACAACGGCTTTTGAAGCTAGAAAGTGACTTGCAATGCTTATTGCAAACCAGGAAAAGTAAGTTGTTCTGCAAAGGTTCTGGTCAATTTTGTAAATTCTCTTCAGGTTACTCATAAGTATTCATGTGATGGGTTAACACTCCGCATGTTAGGCCATTTCCAGCGCAGTATATCTTTTCTTGTGGCTAACGAGTTCTGTATTGGAGTGACATTATCTGCCACATCGCATGTAAAGAGATGGATTGCGGAAGCAATCATTTCCCACTTTCGAGTTGAACGCTTAACATTTTCCAAATACATCAGATGTTCTTGGAAGATACTACTACTTTCATAAAAAGTGCGCCTTCAATTATTTCGATCTCAGATAGCAGTTTGGTATTTCAGGGTCTTTTATATGGAAGGCTGCAAGAGGTTCATTTAAAGTCCTTGAAGAGTTTTCGTTGTTAATGTTCCGGTAGAGTGGCATATACATACATACATACATACATACATACATATATATATATATATATATATAAATATAAATATATATATATATATATATATATATATATATATAGAAAGCGCTCAATATCAGAGATAGAGCTAACATATATGGTTGGATAGATGTGAGTTTGTGACCTGGGAAGCGATCGTCAGACAAACTGATTAATGTTTTAAAAAATTTGGGTTTATGTAGATTGCGTGTATTGGTGTTATTGTGGAAGTGGTGGGGGAAATTTCGATTATTCATACCTAACGGATAAAACAGACAAACCACCAACAATCACAATTTAATTTCAATATACCATCAAAATAATTGCATCTATCATTATTATAATTATTAGTAATACTTTTACCACTTTATCTATTATATATATATACACACAGCACCATCACTTACACATCATATAACATATAAATATCTTTATTATATATTTATACCTTAAAAACAATATGATCAGATATAATTTCCATATATGAGAATATATTACCAGGCAGCTTTAATATAATAACAATAATAATTTTGTAATTAAAATTAAAAATTATAGCAATCTTATAATACACAGAATACCTATTATCAGGATTTATACCAAAATAAATTAATACATATAACAAATAAAATAAAACATACTTTTTATCAATACCACCATAAATACTACATTCATGGTTTTATATACCGTTATAATATTTCTATTTATATAATTTATAATATAGCTAAATAGCATTGTCTCCAATACATCATATACATAGACCCGTTATTAAATTGAACCACCCTCTCACCCAGTATATTAAACATCACCATATAAAATTAAACAACAAGGATTACAAAAATTTTTTACCTGTTATATATACACAGTCACCAAAAACAAACAAATAACCTTCTTTAAATATAACAAATAAAAACCCCATTTTTTTCAAAAATTTAAAATAAATATAAAAAATATAATAATAATTTTTACCTATATATATATATATATATGCGAGGAAATATTATATAAAAAAATATATATATATATATATATATGGATACAATCACGAGACATTAACGAGACAAACTTCCAATGTTTAATTTCAAATTTCAACACAAATGCGTTTTAGAAGTACTTTACATGTGTCATGTTCGTTTATATATTTGTGGATGTGTCTGCATATATCGATATTTGTGTACGATGAATGACAAAACGACGAAATTTCCCCACCACTTTCACAATAACACCAATACACGTGTTTGTCTGTGTGAAACCCATTGCATCTATCCATATATATATATATATATATATATATATATATATATATATATATATATATATATATATGCCACCACGCGACCGGAACATTAAGAAAGAACACTCTTCAAGGAATTTATATATATATATATATATTATATATATGCCACTATATATATATTTATATGCTCTATATGGCTACTGGCATTTATATATATATATATATATACATTTTCGAATAGAATACGTTAACATATATATATATACCGTGCTCTGCTGGGCAAGCCGATGTGTGTGTTAAGGGTAATTAAGATCACTGACTGAGATCATCGAACAGTTTCTATCTGCTGTGCGCCGATAGCTTAAGGGTAAGATCACTGACTGAGATCATCCACAGTTTCTATCCTGGCTTGAAGCAATCTGACGTCTAGCCAAACTGATGAGCTGTGATACAGCGAAACAGTCTGTCTGTAGATGACGATTTATGCTCCCGTTGTCCGATCGAGTTCTCCACAAAAATGGTAATTTCAAAACACTGGCTGCTGATGTTGCTAATAATGCATTGCTTTTTAATTACGAATTGAGATCTCTTGGCTACTGGCGTTTGTTTATATTTCGTATTGAATACGTTAAAATTTACCATAATTTCCACTTTTCAAAACGGACGATATTTTTTTAATTTTATTTTTATTATGGATTTAATTTTTGATATTAGAGAAAACGTTTTCTTAGCACTCGTTAAACCCCACTTCTAAAGTTTATATCAGAGGACAGACAAATTGACTCAAGGCAGAAGGTGACTATTGATGATGTGTGGTAAGTTTAATTATATTATATGTATTTGCGTATATATATACTACAGGACATTTTCAAACCTCACAATCGACTCAAAAGACGAAATGTAAATTTGAACGTAGGCGTAAGTAAACACGCATACTTCTATTTGATTCAGAAGGAAAAGCGTATAATTTATTCCAAGTCCTGAAAAATCAAATCAAAATAAATAAGACTATTTACATTATTCGGACTATTGTTTTCATCTTTGTCGCCATATTTATTACAACATTTCGGTCGTTGTACGCTCCAGCCTTCTTTGGTTAGAATGTCGAACTTAACCCTTTATTTCTCTCACTGGGGTAGACTGTTCTAGTTCCACATGCCATTTTTAATGGATGTCAGTTGTCAGTTATCTCCTGTTCATTCCCCTCTGCGAGTTCTCCACTGCTTTAACCGGGTATTGAACTCACACTCTTTGGGTGCTGTCACTGGATCTGAACTAACGCCTTTATCCACTGTGCCCTGTGTCCTTGAGGACATCTGTGTATGAATTTCTGGGTATTATAAACTAATGATGTAATAAATATGGCGAAAAAATGAGGACAATAGTCCGAATAATGTAAGTAGCGTGCATAATACCTCATCTCAAAATTATAGACGAAATAAATAAATAAAATAAAATAAAATATTTTTTTAAATACTTTCCGATAATTCGGACCAAAAAAAATATAATTACCACCAGTTAAAAATAATAATTTTTATTAAACCATTACAAAATATTTTGGCATTCTAACGATTCTAAAATGGTGAAGACATTGCTCCGAATAAGATTATTTTTTGTGTTATTTTGGTAGTGAAATATATGATCTGATATGAAAAACGATTGGCTTATATTTTTAAAGTGGTTGTGACATGAATGAATTAACTCCTCTGGGTTAAACTGATTTCTAATCGTTTTGCTTCCTCTTGTAGGAATATTAAAAAAATAAAAATAAGACATTAGCATTTAATACTATTAGATTCATTTTTATATTATATTCGTTATTATTTTTTCATTCGATTATACGGAAAGAACAATAAATGCTATTAACATAAACGTAATCGAAGCCAGGCATATGGACACTTTTAGCCAAAAGCAAACACTGTTTAATTATTTTTCCGAAATGCAAATCCATAGGAGAGAGGGGGAAGAGCCTGAGGCAGGAGGGAGAACACAGAGAAAAAATAAAAGTCAAAGAAAGGAAGAGAGATATACCGAGTAAAGCTGGGGAAGCAGAAAAGCAGTCACATAGCAGCTTAGCGAGAAACCAGTTCCTAATTTCTAGAGTTAAATTTGCGAGAAAATTGTAAAGTGCAGCTTAAAGAAAACCTCAAACAAAAACAAAAGCCAATCTTACTTTGGTCTTTCAAAACAATAAAGGAAAAAATAGTTACGAAAGTTTGCATTGAATGAGTAAAATTTTTCTGTTGCTATACACAAAAGAATTTCCTTTGATTGATAATCTCTTTGGCTTCTAATGGAAGACCGTAGTCTTTCTGATTCAAAATGATTCTATTATTGAAGCATCCAATAAAAGGAAGTCTGGCGTTAGTAAAAGTAAGGGGAACAATATGGCTGGTGATATTCGATTTTAAACTGAAACAAGAGAATTAGTCACCAAAACTTGAGGGAAACTTGGGCTACATTCATTTCTGTATGATGTTTTGCTTTAAACTGTATTTAGTAATCAATAAATTCTTCGCGGACACCATCAATATTTTCTCAGGTTTTAGTCATTAAATTTTCAGGATTTCATTTTATTTATTGTTTCTATGAATATTCTTGATTGTGCTATTTCTATTATATTATTATTTTTTAGAGTGGATAGTGTACAAATGTCACAACTTCAGAAACTAACGAACCAAGAAGAATATGTAATGTAATTGGACGTGATATGGCATCTCGGCTTCATTCATTTTTCCACCACCATAAGGTAGTCTCCCAGCGCATTTTCTAAAAATATTTTCATGGTAATTGTTCAGATGAACCTTTCACTTTGATACATAGACTAAATTGACGGCCAAGTATCATCTTTTTACAGTTTTAATGGCTAGAAGTAACACTAACTTATATACAGTTTCTTCCTTCTCACTTTTCATTTGCTTTTCAATCAACATTGATCTTAAAAAAATTAAATGTAATATCGAACATTATCTTCTGTCTTAATTCTGTTTTTTAACTGTTCGCTCTCTTTAATTATATTTTCTTTTTCTCATATTTCACGGTAAGTAACTCCATTACTACTAAGACAGTTTATTGACAGGATTGAGGTGAAATGATTGAAGTAAAATCAACATATATAAAGAATACGAAGCGTATTCTCTTTCTAGCATATTTTTAGCCGTCTATATGATATCGTTATAAAATTAAGGGAGAAAATGCAGGAGGCCATCGTATAAATCACCCGAAATTTTGTTTTTAAAATACAGATGCAACTACATGAAGACATATTTACGCTTCGAACGGAGTAAAAAAAATATGACATTGTCGTATTGGAAAATGTATTTTCTTTCACTAAATATGAAGATGAGAATCTTGCAGAAGGGAATATTTAGAGCAGACAATACAACCGTTTTCTAAGATCAATGGTTAAAAATGGCTTCGAGCGAATAAAACCAGTGGTCTTGGTGAAGACTACTCTTCTTCAAACCTTGTGAAGTTTCGCTACGGAATCACAAACAAAGAACTGTACCAAATAACAAAAAACACATCATTGAACTTGATAAAGCTAATTTCCTCAAAAATTGTTATAAGAGAAATATTTTATAAATTTCAAGCGACAGAAGTAAATGACGCTTGGACAATTAATGTTGAATATTTCCTTATAAGGAAACGGCTAATATTACCGTTACCATTACAGTATAACAGAATCGTTTCTTCAATATTTCCCACTTAAAGGTTTGTAAAGGATTCATCGCATATGCTAATGAAATAGTTGTAGCGCTCTTTTACATTTGGTTGAATTGTTATAAGATTAGGAATATTTGAAAATGATTTGTAAAATAATTTTTGTCAACAGAGTATATATATATATATATATATATATATATATATACAGGGGTTAGATAAAATAATATGAGAACATTTATTTACTGTCTAATAAGGTGTTGGTACTTCATTTGCTTCAAAAACTGCTTTGACTCTACGTGGAATACAATCAAATAAGTTTTGAATGGTTTCCAGTGGAATTTTTATGCCATTCTTCAATCAAAATCTCGGAAAGTTACTTCAGCGACGATGGGGAGCAAAATCAGTTCCTCACTTTCTCATCTGGAAATCTTCATAATGGTTCAATTATTTTGAGATTGTACTAGTCATGGAAGATTTTTAATTAGGTTAACATGCTTATCAAAACATGACTTCACTTTTTTGCAGTATGTATGGTTGCATTAAACTCTTTAGAGAGAAAATATTATGAAAATATATAATGAAACTATATTTATAGAAATGTTACCAATTATTAACACACGTTTAAAAAAAACTACGTTACCTCACCATTTTTCTACAGGTCCATTATTCATGAATCTAACGTATCTCTTCCGAATACATAAAAATCAATATATATATATATATACATATATATATATATATATATATATATATATATATATATATATATATATATATATATATTCATTCGAATTCATCAATCTAACTGAATAATGGAGCTGTAGAAAATTCCACCATTCAAAACTTATTTGATTGCATTCCACGTAGAATCAAAGCAGTTTTTGAAACTAACGAATGACCAACACCTTATTAGACAGTAAATAAATGTTTCATCTAACCCCTGTGTATATATATATATATATATATATATATATATACACACACAAAATACGTACGAGATATACTTTCGTCAAAAATATAACCAAAGAAAGTTTTTCAAAACATTCTGCAGCGTCTCAGTAAATTTTACCCACTTTAGCATCCAGAATGTTTTCTTACACTAATTTGAATATTATTTTTTACTTCATTATACGTGCCACGTAGCTAATCAAAACCTCCTATTACATCTCAATGACTTTTATACTCTTTAGTATCGAGAATGTTTACTTCATTACACGTGACACATATGTAAACAATAAGAAATAGCCAAACGCATAATACGATTAATCCTCGTCTCTTTGCCTTTTACCAATATTGTCATTTCTATCTTGATCACTGACGAAGCTTTAATAAAGTTAAAAAATGTTAGATTACTTATTCCTTATCGTATAATCTTGTCGGATTCCTATCCATTCTCTCTTTCTCTCTCTCTGTATATATATATATATATATATATATATATATATATATATATATATATATATATATGGGATGTGGGTATATATATATATATATATATATATATATATATATATGGGAATTCGATATATGATATAATTGTCTATATATTAATTAGGAAAATCTAGGACGAAGTTGAAAAAACAACGAATTAAAATATATTGTTCTACCGATCAACTCTATCACGAATGCAATTGAAAATGATTTTGAATGTTCCTGTTGGCAGCCTCTGTCAGTTCGATGGTATTCTGGAGACACTGGTTGATCTCGCTGATGAAACCTTAGATGTAATCCAGGAAATTCGAATTAGGAGAACTAGAAGACTACATGTAGCGGTTACTTCAAGGTCACCTTGGTTACTTCGAAGAGATCAGAGTTCTGCTGGAAGGCGACCGACTATTCCTAAGTCATTCTCCCAATCCACTTTTTGACGACAGTGCTGGCTATATGTCATAATTTTTTTTCACCTTTGAAGACATCTTTTATATACAGAAATATCGCTTTACAAATGATTTTCCCTCTTAGCAGTCTTTTAGCTTGTCTCTTTTTAGTAGTCGGATCAGAAATATTTTACCTCCAGATTCTTTTGCATAAATACGTTCTATTGTAATAACATATCATCATGACAGAGTAATGGACCTACGGCAGATTTTACTTTTCGAAACCAGAGCCAATAAAGCGTAAAACTTTCAAGACATGATAAATAGAGCCAATGACGGCTTCCAGTTTACAGAAAATCAACCAACAAGAATGACCTCATAAACTATTATTCTCACAACTGTAATAGAATAGAATCCGGTATAGTTATAGAATTTCATTTAAGAGCATTAATAAATGTAATCCAAAGAAGAAATATATAGTGAAAATACTTTTAAAAACCTTCAATAACATACACAATGCTAAAAGAAATGCATACTTAAATTAACAGCAAAAATAATACTAAAAGTAATAATAATATATTCAACAAAAATAAACATACAATGCGAGCTACAAATGCCATAAATTCTACCATCTAAAAATATATGTCCAAATTTAATATTAAATTAATAGCAACTACATCTAAAACTATTATGGATATAATCAGGACAATAAATGACCATAAAACAATAATGGAGAGCTAGGCATATATAGGGTAAACTGTAGCATATGTTGCTTACAATATATTTGTTAAACGACCAGAAATAAAAAAAAATCAAAACAAAACAAAAAAAAAGAAACGTATTATTGAACAGTTTCCCTTCGTCATTTATTTTATAAATATCTAAATATTTGCACACACACACATATATATATATATATATATTAATCTATTAAAAAATATTGGAATATGGTAACTATGGTAACTCATCTAATATACCCAGAGTGAAATTGTTTTGTACAGACTGACCTTGAACTCTGTCGCGCATGCACATTAAGGTATAACATTCTTGCTCATTTCTCTTGTTTACAGTTGTAATTGTAAGGAAAGTGTTTAGAGTGTGGTTGCCTCGCAACACTCGAGAGTTCCATCAGTGAGCATAGTTTTTAGAGTAATTTTTGCCTTAAGAATATATTTCCTAGATCTCATCGCTTGACCATTTTTCCTCATTACAAAAAGTTTCTAAGACGTCGACGAAATCCAATAGAATGCGACGAAGCAGTTGCCACTATCCCCAAAAAGGTTCTAGAAATGTTTTCATCAATGATATATATATATATATATATATATATATATATATATATATATATATATATATATATATATGCTGATGGAAAATAGACATTACTACACAGTGAATATGTTTTCAATTTACCCAAGAATAAAATGTACAGGTATATCCAATATAGCTGGATTAGAGAAAACAGTAAGGCGTAGAGATAAAAGAAAAAGTACTTATTACAAAGTAGGGGTGTCTATAAACAGTGTTACGACCTTATATGCATATACAGTTTATCCTGCTTGTGCTTAAATGCAAACATGCGATCCTACAGATGGATAATACTATCCTGCAATATACCATATCGCTTGCAGATGCAATATAGCAAGTGTTGTTGGCATGAAAGCCTAACAAGCAAGTCCCATCATGTCTTATACACCTTCTTTAACGATAAATCAGAGATTGTGCATCTCTTGGCTTTTACAGAACTTTACAAATTGCAGGGTGTGATGAGTAGCACTGGCATCATTTAGCACCAACATCATGTAGTACCAACATGATGTAGCACCAGCATCATGAAGCACCAACTTCATGTTTCACCGACAACTTGTAGCGGCAACTTCATGTTTCACCGACAACTTGTAGCACCTGCATCAGGTAGCACCAACGTCATGTAGCACGAACATCATGTAGCACCGACATCATGTAGCACGAACATCATATTTCACCGACATCATGTAGAACCAAATTCATTTAGCACGAACATCATGTAGCACGAACATCATGTAACACTAGCATCATATAGCACCGGCATCATGTAGCACCAACCAGTTTAAACACCAAATCACTTTTTTTGCAGTCATAGCAGTAGAACTGGTTAAAAAATATTCCAAACATAGAGAGGGTTGTTCAACGTTTCTCCTCTAACATCAAATACAAGTGAGAGTTATAACACACCGTCTTTTTCCCTTGGTATTTTTTAAATCGATTCGGTCTTGGCAGGGTGATGATGCCACTAAGACGTAAAGGGCTACTGCGAGCGAGAGAATGAAAAGAGTTTAGAAGTAAAGAAAAGGACAATTCTAAACAGGAAACAAGGGATGAACCTCTACTCCTGTTCAAAAGACCGGAGATGATTGTGAACCGGACGATAGGCAAGCTTATCTACACCAATTGAGAGGAGAGATAAAAAATGCACAATTCATACGAAGATTTTTGAAGTACAAATTTGAAGTAGACTTTAGAAGGAACCGGAAACCCGATCCTAAAATAGAAGAAGGGATAACTATTTACACCTGTTCAAAAGAAGGCCAAGTATTGTGAACCGTGCGATAGCCAAACCTATTTATGTCGCACACGCAGAAACCTACATTTGGGTAAAGGCAAAAAAAAAAAAAAAGGTTTCATTACTGAATATTATAGAAAACCATTTGATCCCCCAATTAAAAATCTAGCGACACAGAGATATGTATGACTGTAGTCCAGTTACATGTAAACGATCCCTGTCAACACAAAAATCGATAACTTGGTCTATCGATGTATATTAATTTGTTCGCTGTTGTGAATAACGAAGCACGGCTGAAGAATCATATTTAAGATGTTGTTAAATGACCATGCAAACACTTAAGGGACCATTGAACAAAGGAACATCTCTCTGTCTTGATATCTGCTCAGTGTGGACTCATTAAAATAAAACCTGTCGTTACACGCTTCAATATCTAAACCTCGGACACAGACGGTGCACTTGTATAAAATCTTTGAAATTTAATCAGAATATATACTAGCACTTAACATCCACATACCCTATGCTTCAGAGAGGGCAATTTTAATTTGCTTTAATTTCGATATTTATCTATCTATCTATCTATCTATCTATCTATCTATCTATCTATCTATCTCATTCTTCAATATATATCTGTTTAAGCCTATTCATATTTATTTGAGCCCATTCTTATCTTTATATCATCGTCTATCTATCTATCTATCTATCTATCTATCTATCTATCTATCTATCTATCTATCTATCTATCTACTTAGCTAGCTAGCTAACTGTAAGTGGTACTTTTGATTTCGTTTGCATCAAGTAAACAGGCATCTATTCAAAATATATTTGTATATGAAGAGCTAGAATTTTTAATCGTGGTCCAGCTCCAGGTACACCTGCAGTTATGCACAAAAAGTAATGTGGCGAGAGCTTTCTGTACAGAGAAAAGTTTTGTGATAACATGCACGTACGAATGGATGTGACTTCCTATACTTCTGCCAGATTGCTTGCAAATCACAGAAACAACTGATGCAAAAATCTTTGAAAAATTTAAACATTGAAAAAGAAGGAGTATAGTAATGTTAGACTGTTTGGTTCCATGATCTACACGAGCAACGAGGTGGGTGTCATCCTTGGCCTTTCTTAGCGTATCATAGTATATTGGTGACACCCATTTACCCTGCAGGTTGAATCTGTAATCTTAGTGCATAGAGATTTTAATACAGATTGAAAAGTAAAAAAAAAGAAGAAAAAATGGGAGAAAGAAAGAGATAAAATATGAAAAGGGTAAAGGTCGAAATGAAATGAAGGAGAGAAAGACAATTGAAACAAGTAAAATAACAGAACGACATAGAGGAATGTAAGGAGGATACATAAAAAAAAAGAAAGAAAAGAAAAGAGATAAAGAAACTGGAAGAAAGAAAAATTGAAATAATATCTAAAAATATCATAATTCTACTCCAGCGCTCCAAAGGGAAATAGAATTCAACAAGGATAACATTAATAAACTGATAAAGAAATGAAGTTAGAATAAAATGAAAGAAAGAAATGAAGGAAGAAATAAAAGAAGGAAGAAATATTAACAAATAAAAATATAGAAAGAACACAGAAGAGAAGTATGCTAAACAAGGACAACGGGAGAGATAAAAACCGAAATTGAAATGAAAATTATGTAAATTCGGAGCCTAGTTATTCGCGTGATCAATTCTTAGTCTTCAGACTTTAGAAGAACCATGAGTCACTCAAGGTAGAAGGTTACTGCAGGCGGTTGTTCTCTGAGCAGTAAGAGGTACGGCGCGGAGTTTATGAAGATATTTGGGAAAGATAATGATTAAGCCTATATCTGATCAGGTTAAGATTGTATTGGTCGGGAGAACATCCTTTTTTGGAGTCGGTTCTACAAAGAAAACTTTCGTTGTTCGAGTGGAACTGATTTATCACAAATACGATACAAAGGGAATGTGGGTGAGCCACCTCAGTGTATGGTCGGTATTCGTTGTGAGAGTTAGAGATGCCGAAGTTTAAGAATGTAGGTCATTTGTATGTAATTGCGGTACATGAATACATTGTTCTAATTACTTGAAAGCGTTACTCTCATTTTATTTCTGTCACTTTAAAATTAATTTACAACTTAACACTTGAATTTCATAATTGAACTTCTAATACTTCATCTGCATTTAACCTTGCCGCATAATATTCACTTGAATTTTAATTATCATCATTTATTTTCGTTAATCCAATTTGAAATATATCCAGTAACTGTATGTCGAGCAGGCATAAAATTCAATCAACAAACAACATAATCGGATGCTAAAATCTTAGACACCCAATTGCTAGACTGATTAACTATAGATATTAATTTTCCCCGATTTAATATGATTCTGTTTTTAGTAGTTCC
>CAHIKZ030000692.1:480000-485000 GCA_903632075.3 Acanthosepion pharaonis
AAGTAGTACACACTCAACTGACTGATGGGTAATAGCCGTAGCTGTTTATAGTCTTTGTAACTTCTTATATAAACGTTTCTATCTTTTCTTTCCTTTGCACGGATATTTTCAACAAGCTTTTTCTAGTTTACACCATCCTTTCTGCTAATCCGTTTGATTGCGTATAGTATGGTGGAGTTACATATGTTTTGCATCCTGTTTTGGTCAACCATTGGCATAGTTCCTAGTCACTGAACTTTGGGGTGTTGTCAGACATTAGTTCTTTCGGAATTTAATTTCTCAAAGTTATGATTGTTAACCCTTGTTTCAAGGTCGAAGTTCTTAGAGTCTTTGTCAATAGGTATTTGGTGGTATGCCGACTTTAGATCAATTTTAGAGAATGTTTTCATACACACAAAAGAGTTAAAAGCCCATTATATATATATTGGGGATAGATGAGTCTGCATATATTTTGTCGTTTACACAAAGATATATAAACAAATATTTGGAGGTGCAAAATTTATAAATAGTTTTAAAAACTAGGAAACCATTGATTTTAATATTAAAAGTCTCTAGAGCCCTTTCAATGAACATCTCATCAGGAGACAATCGTTGGATTAGCGAAATGAATAATAGCGATATTGAAGAGCAAAAAAAACCTTCTGCCGGAAAAACACTAAAATAACGAACAAGTATATTTATTTTAACTGTAGGCTATTTATTTACAAATAAATAGCGAGGACAGTTAAAATAAATATCCCCAACAGATTCGTTATTTTAAATTCTTTCTGCCGGCAGAGAAATTTTTCTTAATCGCTATTACCATTTCTGCAAAATCTTCAAATGATTATTTGAATGGCTGATGTTATTGAGCCGATTCAATAATCATTTTAATATTTAAAATCAATGGTTTCCTAGTTTTTAAAACTATTTACAAAGATATATATAATATATATATATATATATATATATATATATATATATATATATATATCAATGGAAATATTGTTCAATGTATATATATATATATATATATATATATATATATATATATATATATACAAAGACAGCTTGTTTCTATCAGTGTGGCTAGATATCCGATTGCCTCAAGATCAATTTTACCCCTAAGCTATCAGCGCCCGGTAGAAGGGAAGGTGAATTTTTGCGTATTTATTTTTTTGAACAAACACGCCAGTGAACTAGGGGGCTCAATTCGTCGAAGAACTTTGCATTATCAACAGTAGTAATCACTGTTTACTAATTTACAAAGGCGCAGATCCTCATCCTTTTTTTTTTTAATTATTAACGGGGACCCCCATTTGTTCCCTCCTAGCGGAACTCGTTGAAGTAGATCATGTTCCAGTATTTATTTTTTAGTTTTTCCACAATTATTGGTAATAGATGGACTGGCACTTTCCCTTACTTGAAAAGAGAAATACATTTTATTTTAGTCTTAACTTTGCTTCATAGTTTTTAAACATTCTATTTTCTTATGCCTTAACATTTTTTTTTTACTAATTTTGTCGAATTTATATTCAATACATCATTTTCATTTAGACCATGATTCTTTTCACAGTTTGGTAATACGTCAACCATATTCTTAGTTTCATGTATACTTTAATATAGCCTAACGTTTTTATCACGGAACCGTTGAACTGATTCAATTGGATAGGCTTTTCTTTATTCTTGATTTATCTAACTCTTTCCAAAAACATCTGGGTATGAACGACACGTCACTTCCCGTATTTAATTACATGTCCAAGAAAACATCATTGATTCGAATTTGTAATAACATTTTTTCATTTCTTCTTTTTTTCAATGAAAGACATCCATATTTATTTCTTCTTCATTTACTTAGGCTGTCTCTACGTTTCTCCTTTTGGTTTTACACATGTTTAAAATGTTCTTTTGAATTTTGAAACACGTTTCACATCTTTATCTATATACCAGACATTTTTGTTTTTCTCTTTGATGTTGATAAGCACAAAAAGTACACATCATTCTGTTTTTTTTTTCTTTATCACGCAATTATCCATTTCCTCTATTAGATCTATAACTATTGTTCTATCAAATTTTCCAATCCGTACTTGTTGCTGAACAAATTCGATACACTGATCCAGTGACAATTTTCCCAGTTGCAAATGTATTAGAATCATTTGTCGATACTCTTCATTTTGAAGTACGTTTACCAATTTAATTTGGATCAAATCCTCTTACATGGACTGGTTTTCCGCTCCCAGTTTCTCACATTCACAATATTTAGAGGCTTCTTCCAAACGAAGAACATATTCAATAACTGCTTCATTTACTTTTTGAGAAATGTTCATGGACTTATCTCTCTCTGCAT
Organism: Acanthosepion pharaonis; assembly: GCA_903632075.3. Lineage (NCBI taxonomy): Eukaryota > Metazoa > Mollusca > Cephalopoda > Sepiida > Sepiidae > Acanthosepion > Acanthosepion pharaonis. The sequence continues at coordinate 482,327 of CAHIKZ030000692.1, forward strand.
TAACTAGTTTTTCTTGGATGCTATGTTCCTCACTATTAGTTGACTTATATTGTTGTTGTAGAGTAGTTTTCACAGTGGAGGCTTGTATTTCAATAAGTCTTTCCTAAAAAGGGTCCGACGTACAAAACTTTAGGAACGTGAAATAAGAGTTAATGACGCAGCAATCTAGTTGTGATGGTTGATACTTCAATGCCCGACAGACTCACTCAACACACTGAGCCCAACTGGTGACCGCTACTACTACTTATCTACGGGAGAGTCTATTACAATAGAATAGGTATTATGGTATAATAATTGTCAAACGTCATTTCCTTCGAATGACTTGGGTGTGCAATTAATGATAATTTTATAACACCCTTACAACCAGCAGTTGCCAATCAGTTATCTGGTTTTCTCCCCAAATTAATTTTAAATCCTTCAGCTTATTTCTTTCTAAGCCGATGCCATTGTAGTGTAACGTTACTGACTCAGAGGAAATAGTATGTACTTAACTGCCTCATGAGTCATAGCTATTTACAGTCTTCGTGACTTATGTAGCCATGAAGAAGTCTGCATATTTTTGCATAGGAAGTGTAACATCTACGCGAATGCAGCAGATATCAGTTTTATTTGGATTCAAACTCAAGAGGTTCTTTTCATGTTCCTTCGATCTCGGATTTTTCCTTTATATTTCAACAAGCATTTTGAATAATTGCACTTGTTCCTGTTACGCTTAAGATTTAAACAAACATTTTCTCCATTAGGTTCGACGCCGCTAATGAAGTTTGATTGTCAAAAGCCTCATTCTCCGAAACAAACTGAAAATTATATAAAAAAAAAACTATTTAAAAATAATGAAATGTTTGTGCTACTTGGTGCACACCAAATTTATTCTTTTATGTTTATTTTTCTTTCTGGAAATTACAGGACTCGCCCTGGTTAGCAATATTTTCCAGAAATTGTTTAATACCAGCGTAGAAATGAGTTTCTTCTATTTCTTAATGTGATTTCCTAGACGAAGAGTGTTGCCAATTTAATATCAACTCAATGCCGACTTCATGATTAAATTTATATCAGGTTTCTGTAAAACCTACAACAGTGTCTTTCTAAATAATTTTTCTTTGAATAATACTTGCAAATAAGGAGCAGAATACTGAATAGCGTGTTATTTAATTACTGAGTTCATTTTAATATTTCTTTCAAATTTTTCAAAACAACTGCATGTTAGCCAAAAAAAGAAATTGTCTAAAACAATAATTTTATGGAAACAAGATTTACAAGTAGTGAAAGTAAGATAGAATGAACAAAGTAGAAATATTAAAAAGGTAATATAAAATATGCTTTGAATTATATTTTATGCGAAAATTCGTCACTAGATTTTGCAAAGAAAACTTTCTTTTTAATCTATGTATTTATCAAAATATGTCTGACTAGTTTCTATATTTTTTCAATTTCTGTCCACACCATGTCTTTAAATATATATATATATTTTAATATAGAATATTTTACTTTATCGTTCAGATAACTATGGAATGATGGTGAGTAATTAAACCATAAGAATACGAAAAATGACATTCAAAATATAGAGATTTGACTTGAAAATTTTATCGATTAAATAATGATCGCTTCTTTTTCTGGGCGAAAATGTTTTGGTGGTTTTTGATTCACAAAACTCCATTTGAATCATAGAGTTATTAAGATTTATAATACACGCTTCATAATCGTTCACAAAGGACGTCGATTTACTGACTGAAATAAACTCTGAACAAATTCACATTGAATGAGGATGTGTTTTTATATTTCTTATATTCTCACTTTTATTACTTCTATTTGATCATTATCAATTTCTAGGCTGTCCGGTGAAGGCAATCAGTATTATGTCGGCTGTTTCAATACAAATAAATGCATAGGTATACAAAGATAAGGAATAAGTAGCTCACATGATTTTACACAAATATTATTATACTCGTTTTCAATTAGTCAATTTACTACAAAAATGCGGGAGAAATATAGTGCAATTACTGGAGCATAGGAATTGACAGCTTTTGCTAATGACATATACTTGGTCGGTTTGAAAATAGCTTAGGATTGGTTGCTTTAAAACATATTAATCCTTGTTGTATTATTTCAGTGAATATTAATCTTAGATGGCAATGATCACCATGAATTAATAGTTATTAATAGACATTGAGTCATAAAAGGCAGTCATATTCCGGACTTATGTTCAAATCTGCAAGTATTCATCCATAAATGGCCCATTTTAAAGTATATCTGACTGCTCTACATGGGATACAGTCAGCATATTCAAAACCTTGTCGACAGAGAAAGACTGAAAGAGAAATAAGCCGGCATCAGTTTCAATATTATGGAATCCATTTTCATATGTGATGGAACAGTTCATGAAAGAAAGGATGCTACATTATCCCAATTACACAATTCGTGACTAAACCGGTTCCCATTTTACCTTGGGCTAGATTCTAAATATCAACATTTGCGTGCAGACTGTGTATTTATAAACAATTTATTTAATAAATCATTTCATGCCCTTGAGGGGAAGATCATTCTCCAGTGCATTACTATTTTAGTCAGTTTTCTCTTCAGTAGATGTTCCACTCTGGTGGGTTTGTCGGTAGTTACAATGTTGATGTTAGTGTTTAGAGAAAAACTAAGATTTCACATGTAGAATTTCAAAGCA